>PVJL010002512.1:0-193997 GCA_004026885.1 Lyroderma lyra | reverse complement strand
TTTTTTGCCATTGAATTAGAGTGATCACATGATCTGTATATGTATCAGAGTCTATTGATAAATTCTGAAAAAATCTCCAAAACTTAGTAAATCATATGCCTACATCTGTAGAAAAGTTGTAGTTATATTGATAACCTTACAAACTCAATAAACTTGCATACTTTATATGTTCATGTTAATAAATTACTATTTGAAAAATATTTAATTCAGATTCTGTCACTCACATTTTCAGAGCTTTCCATGTGAGTGCTCAGGATGTGATTCCCAGATGGGCAGAGTTGAGCTCAAAGTCAAATTAGGTAGCTGTTACCAAAACATTTAACTTACAAAGTATTTTGGTATATTTAGTCATTAGCCAGAAAGGCATTCAGCTAAAATGTAAAACTGACTTCAACATCTAAACAATGAATTTCTTGAAGAGGATAAAACATCCATGACACAGAAGTATCAGTTCATTTGAAAGATGTTTGGATGAATCTACACAGATAGGTTACATTATCTGTATTGAAGAAATTTTCAAGATGTAGATGGTGAATTACAGACACACTGAGGCTCTTCATTCTATTTGGCAACATATGATTCAGTATTCAAAACAGATTGAACATTTTATTTGTGCAGTCTATTTAAAAAAGAAAGAGTTTTATCTCCTCTGGTTCCTTAGCCCTTTAATTCACCTTTTGAATTGTTATATTTTATTATTAGATAGATAGATGAATGATATAGATATATAGATAGGTAGAGAGATAGGTGATAGATGTTGAGATATGTGTGTGTGAGTGTGTCCACACAACTAGACTATGCTAACTAAAGAGTAGAAATCACCCCTTAGGGAGTTCCCTGATGGTGTAGTGGCTTAAGGCTTCGGCGCTGGCATTGTCAGTGCTGCGGCATGGGTTCGATTCCCAGTCAGGGAACTACCCACATACCAAAAAGCAAAAAAAAAAAAAAAAAAAAAAAAAAAAAAAAAAAAAAAAAAAAAAAAAAAAAAAAGAAATCACACCTTATTTATTTATTACTAGTCCTTAATGCCAAGTATTTTAAATAACAAGTTTATTTTTTATTTAATTATTTTTGGGTGACAGTGGTTAGTAAAATTATATAGGTTTCAAATGTACAATTCTATAACACATCACCTATATATTGCATTATGTATTCATCATCCAAAGTCAATTCTCCTTCCATCAACGTATATTTGACACACTTTACCATCTTTTACCACTCTTCCCCACTAGTAACCACTAAACTCTAACAGGTTTAATAATAATTTATCAAATTTAATTAAATTAAAAATAATTTGACTATGCTGGCATTAAGGTACCATATGACCACAAGGAAATTATTTAAAGATATTGTATAACTAACATTAGATACATGTTAATCTTAGTACATATCACAAGTTTTGAAAGTATTTTGAAATGACAGGGTGTCATGATTAAACAGCACAGGGATTTTATCAGTTTGACAAATTTTTCTTTATATCTAATACACAATTTTGGTCTAATTTATTACCATTTCCATATTAATCATGAAATACTTTTGTAAATCTTGATCCATTTCAAATCATTTAGACATCAACTATCTTATTTGATTGAATTGGTTTGATGTCCATCAGAAGATGGTGTGACAGTTTGAAGCATTATTTTCCCAATATATAAATCTAAAATCAAATACATTTCTCAAAGTTATAGAACAAACAGGTGGCAAAGTCACTTTGTGCTCTCAGTACCTTATCATTTTTCTTTTCTTTGATTTGTAATTTGCCACAATAACTCTTTATTTTAATATAGCTTCTCAGAAAGTTTTCCCTGTTTCTCAAATACTTCTATGAGATTGGAGCTTGGACAAGAAGTAGAGTTCAGCTTACAATAATATTCAATCCATTAGGAAGTTATAAATCCCTTTAAAGCCATAAACTCCTTTCAATATACTTACATTTCTTGAAAAGAAAGAGCAATTTTGCATTTGCTTCCTTAGTGCTAAGTGTGGTGCTTGGTGCATATTAGTAAATGTTATGACTTTTTAATAAAGTAATAATAATTTTAAATACTTTCAAAACTCAGGTCCTAATTTGATCAAAATATGGTTTGTTTTCAAAGTTTTCCAAATGTTTTTAACATATAGCGAATGTTGCAGACCACTTATTTGGTTCAATTGTGGTTGCACAGTAGAATTACCTCAGACCGATTAGATCAAAATTCCTGCAGCTTGATCTGAGTATCTGTAGTTTTAATGTTTCCTGTGTGAATCCAGTCTATCTCTACATCTATGAACTCATGCCATAGAAATTACTCTTATTATTATATTTTAATTGATTTATCCTATTTGAATATTTCATAATAAATTATGTTATTTGCTGGATAAAAACTTAACACATATTAGAAAAATAGCTGTAAGTATGACATGGACAAATCTCTTTCTGCTTTTTCTTAAAATACTCTAATTAGAATTTTGCCCATTGAGTTGCACTGAGTAAGTCCTCATTGCCTGGATGCATACTTTCTTCAAGACTAGCTCTTTCTGTCTTCCCATCTCCATAGCACTTTGCTGAGACACTGCTAATGCAGAAGTGCAGACTAATTAATTAGCTCAGTTGGACCCAAAGCACTACAAGCTGCCACTTTATTTACCCTTTGCACAGCTTATCCAGGCTGAGCAGTAGTCAGTTTCTAGCATTCACCATGCTAAATTATGCTGCCATTCCACACTATCATTCTTCTGCATCATAAGGATATCCATTTATTAAAATAGATCCTTATGTGGAAAACACAAATTATTTTTACAAAGGACAAATTGGAAACAGGTCTCATAATTGCATGCTAGTCAACCAGTCAAGTCTACAAACAAAACCACTCACTCCCTTATTACCTCTTTACCTTTGTCTATAATTCTGTCTGTTGACTGGAGATATTTTCTTGTGCTTCATTTTCTTTTTAATTCAGTAATAGCAGTATACTTTCAGTCCAAATATCCTAAAATCCCACAAATTGCTTAGGATATTTCTATACCTCATGCTTGCTTTCCTATACTGAGAGTTAATGTAGGAAAGTCATTACTGCAACAATGAACATCGGGCCCAAATTATGTTGCTAATTAGCAGATTCAAATGCTGGTAAGAAAGTCAGTTATTTTCTTTACTACTGAAATGACTGGAAGGGAATTGGAGCAGTTATTCCCAACAGAACCACGTCTTTCTTTTATTACTCACTCGCTATCAGTCTGTCCCCATTGGTTCCCTACGTTCTTATTCTATGTATTTCAGATTAATTTTATTTGATACATGTAGACTCTATACATTATGACTTTTAAATAAACTGTGGTGACTTGTGTTACTTCATTTTTAATACTTCCCTGTGCTCATCATATACGCTCTGTGTTTTAGAAAATCCACCTTGTTTTGTGAACTCTGTTCATTCCTCCTGCTTTATTCCCTCCCTCACCTCCACCCCAGTTCTATTTGGTACACTTTTTGAGACTTTCTAGAGTGGGTTATTGCTTCACTATAAGTCAAGCCTAAGCAAACAGGGTTTTCCTCCTTAGAGGGTGATGCCTCCCAGTACTTGCAACTGCAAGGACAAAGGCTAATGATGGGATCTCTTTGGAAATCTCTCTTTGTTCTTAACTGAAAAATAAAACAAAACAAAACACAAACCACTTATTTAAACCCTTCTTGATGCTCCCTATTCTTCTCAAACCTTTTGAAAATCTAATGGAGAGACCATGCTGAGGATTGTTTTAAGATAGTCCAAACACAGGAGTCAGCACCCTGCTTTACCAGGTCCTTGGGTTGGTGAACCTTTCTGGCCTCTAAAAGTGGCTGTTGAGGGGATGGAGCAGCCTCTGATTAAGATTCTTTATGTCATTTTGGGAAGAGAAGATACATTATGGCACAAAGTATTAATCCTAAGGGTCAATTTTGGGAGGGACAATATATATTTAAAAACCATCCCTTTCTCTGAAGTCAAATTCTATCACCATTATTCTTTGTCGAGTTAATATTTTTCAGACACTCTAAAATTTATATAAAATATTTATTTCTAATGCCTAATTTGCAGAGTGAGTTTCTATTATTCTGACATTTAAATGTTTTAATATTTTATATTAAAATTTATTTTTAATTATAATTGGCTATCAACCGAGACAAAATACTCTTAGCGATATCGATGTCTTTATATGATCATTAAAAATATCCTATAACCTTTCAAGAACCTTAGAGAACAGGGTCTGATTTAGACTGACAGATGCTTTCATCAGAAACAGCATGGAGGCAAGTGATATGCAGGCTATTTGACACTGCTGAAAAGTAAAATGGGAGAAGAGAAATGTCAGAATATAAGGCCAGCAAGGTAACCGTGTGACAGATGTGGGGCTTTAAAGCTGTATGGAAATGAATGTACTCTATGATACAGGTTCTTGTTTCTCAAAAGAGACACATGGAAACCCTTGGGAGTAAAGCTATAGGACATATGATAAGCATGGTCTATCCTGCTGGAATATCATGCTTACTTAAGCATTTGAAGGAAATGAAATAATGTATTTAGTAAGTGAGTTGGAAGACATTTATTAGTGCAAAAAATACATAATGATGTAGGAGATGCAATTTATATAATTTGTTAAGGTAACATGAGACTTCACAAGTGGCATGATTGTGAGTGAATGGAACTAAGGAGAGGTTTAGTGAGGCTGCAGATTCACAGAGAAAAGATTTGCTTTCTTCTCCCATTAGTGGACATTCTTTAGGAGAACACATGAACAGGCATAAGCTGAGGGCAATAAACAATATTAACAACAGCATTAACAATAATAGGCACTAAGTATTAATCACTTACTGGATGTGTCAGATCCTATTTTGAGTGCTAAAATAATATTTCTCATTTGTTTTTACCAAGAACTCATGGAATCAACAGCACTATGACTGATATTAAAGCTGAGAAAGTTGATGATTAGAGAGGTAAAAAGCTCTGTCTGAAGGGACCAGGATTTGATCCTAGGTAGCAGACAGACTTCAAGGTCCTTCTCATAGTTAATATAATATAATGCAAAGACACTTGAGAACTTTGTTTTATAACTTAACGCTTTAGCTCCATATTGGTTTAGAAAATGATTTGCTACATGTCAGCAGATATGCCAAAAAATTGAAATTTATTGTCAGTAAAGTCTTGCTTTAAATAAACCTTATTTTTCTCCTGTGATAAGACATAGTCATTAAACAAGTTAATATATACTTTATAAAGAGATTGAATGAACTTGGTATTTTGAAAATATATACAAGTGCTGAACATTTTTGGTGATTTTCATGTCTAAGTAACAGAATCAGGCTATAAAAGAAACTAGATATTTTTCTGTTTTATTCTGGAAATGAATCAAATGTTTTGTTTCTGTTTTTGTTTAGGCAGACATAGAGGAGAGATCCTGTAATTTAGATGAAGGACAAGCTTTAACCAACTTTGGGTCTGGGAAATTTTGTCCCTGTGGGATTCCAAGAGATAGAAAGGCCTGGAAGATTTTCAATGAGAAGTGTTGGGGATGAGGGGTGCTATCTGAGTTTTAGGGTTTCTGGGAGCCAAGATGTAAAGGACTGGGTTCTTGGATGAAATATAAATCACATGTAGCAGTTTTAACTGTTTATTCTTTTGTGGTTCCCTTTTGATATTCACATATCTTTAGTAAAACTCTGTTAACTGTTAACAACCACTATCCTTGAGTATCATGGGAATTAGGGAAGTCCTGCACTCACCCTTGGAGGGAAATTATTTAGTTGTAGTAATTTCAAAAAGCAGTTACTTTCTCATTTGCTGTCAAAATGTCACCTTTACCTGAACATATTTTGTTTATTTTCTTAAAGTACCACTGTATAGAAAATTGCTGACAGTTACTGTCATCAGAGAAAAAGTTCAGCAACTTTAGAAATGCGTAAATCATCATATATTCAATAAAACTTTTAGATCAACTTACTACTGTATGATACAAAGTTCATCACTACTGCCCTTCTTTATTTTAAAATGTTGTGATGAATGTATATATTTTAAGTTCGTAAATTATAAAGTTAACCATTTTATGAACTAATATACCACTTTATGCATGTCTGAGTCTTTTTTTATTGTTAAATTCATTAGGGTGACATTGGTTAGTAAAAATTACACAGGTTCCAGGTGTACAAGTCTAAAGAACATTGCCTATGTGTTGCATTATATGTTCAACATACAGACTCAGTTCTCTTTCTATCACCATATATTTGACTCTCCCTATCTTCTGTTCCAATCTCTCCTGCCTTAGCCTCAGATAACCACTAAACAATTGACTTGTGTCCATGAGTTTTTGGTTCTCTTGCTTTCAGTTTTATATTCCACATATAAATGAAATCGTATGGTTCTTGGTTTTTTCTGTCTGGCTTACTTCATTTGGCATGATGATCTCAAGGTCTATCCATGTTGTCTCAAATAGCTGTATTTCATCTTTTCTTACAGTGGAGTAATATTTCATTATGAATATGTACCACAGCTTCTTTCTTCAGTCATCTGTCGCAGGGTACTTTGATTGTTTCCATTACTTGGCCACTGTAAACAGCACTGGGATGAATATTGGGGTACATAAGTCTTTGCGGACAAAGATTTTCAATTTAGTGGGTACATACCTAGAAGGGGGATTGCCAGCTCATATGGTAACTCCATTCCCAATTTTCTGAGGAACCTCCACACTGTTCTCCATAGCAATTATACCAATTATAGCAGTCCATCAGTAGTGTGTGAGTGTTCCTTTTTCCCCACATCCTCTCCAGCATTTGATAGTTTCTTTTGCTGTGCAGAAGCATTTTAGCTTGATATAGTCCCATTCATTTATTTTTGCTTTTACTTCCCTTGCCTTTGAGGTCAGGTTCATGAAGCACTCTCTGAAACCATGGTCTGTAAGTTTAGTACTAATATTTTCTTCTATACAGTTTATTGTTTCAGGTCTTATATGGAGATCTTTAATCTATTTTGAATTAATTTTGGTATATGGTGACAGTTCACAGTTCAGATTCATTCTTTTGCATGTTGCTTTTCAATTTACCCAGCACTAACTAGGTTTTCTTTTCCCCATTGTATAATTTTTGCTCCTTTGTCAAAAATAATTTGTCCATATACTTGTGGGTTTATTTCTCTGTTTTTTAATTCTATTCCATTTGTCTGTATGTCTTATTTTTCTGCCAATACCATGCCTTTTTGATTATTGCATGTCTAAGTCTTGACTCCACTTTCCAATCCAAGTACTCCCCCTACTTATTTTCTCCTTCATTTTATAGGAAAGCTTCTTGAAAGAAATATATACATTCACTGTTTATAACTTTCTTCCTTTGAATTCTCTTAAGCCCATTCAGTAAGGTTTTTGATCACACCAAACCAATGAAACTGCTTCTCTCAAGGGACTAACAACCTTGAAATGGTTAATCCTATGGTCATTTCTTAGTACCCATTTAACTTATCCACAGAATTATACATAATTGTTTAGCTTCTACTCCTTGAACAACTGTTTTCATTTACCTTCTGGGAGACCATACATTCTATGCCTTCTCAGTTTTTTTTCACTAGTACTATTTTTGTCTCTCAAAACTCTGAATATTGAAATGCTCTAGTGCTATGTCCTCATACCTCTTCTTTCTTCTTGTTTATACTCACACTCTTGGTGAACTTATCTGGGAGCATAAGTTTGAATTCCAGTTATGCTTATGCCTGCTAAATGTATTACTACAACCAGAACTTCCACTGAAGTAAAGATCTATGTAATTATACAATTATGTGTATGTGTATATGTATGTATGTATGTATATGTGTTCACATACAATTGCCTATTTGATACTTTCAGTTCAATATCTAATAGAAATCTCTAATTTAATATATTTGAACTGACCTTCATTTCTCCCCTTACTTTCTTAGGTCTTAGGTATTTCAGTTTAATAGCAAAAAAATTTCCTTCAAGTTTCTTAGGCTACAAAGTTTGTCATTTTGATGTCACTCTTCTTTTTTTTTCAATATATACACCTGCTCTTTTCAACAAATCCTGTTGTCTCTACCCTCAAAAATATATATATACAAGTTGTTTAATGGGTACAGAGTTTTAGTTTTGCAAGATGAGAAGAGTTCTGGAGATTGGTTGTATAGCAATGTAAATGTATTTATCAGTACTTAACACTACACTTAAAAATGTTTAAATAGGTAAAATTTTGTATGTGTATTTCACCACAATTAAAAATACATTTTTAAAAAACCCAATAAGTACAAAAAAAATGTCCAGAATTTGACTACTCCAAGCTATCCTCATTCTCATTTATTGCTAGGATTCCTACTACATTTTCCTAATAGGTCTCTCTGATTCTGTTCTTATCCCCTTGAAAATCTCTTTATACTATAACCAAAGTCATCCTTTTAGAATATAAATGAGATCATGCCTTTCCTCTAATAGTTTCCCCTCTCACTTAGGGTAGAAGCTAATGACCAATAAGATTCAAAGTAATCTGACCTTATTACATTCCTTATCTCATGTTCTGTGACTTATATTTTTACTTCCGCTGCTTTAGGCACGCTGGCCTTTTTGTATTTTATCTCATACTTCCACTTAAGGCCTTTGTGTTTGTTTTTCCTGCTATCTGATATCTATACAGCTAACTCCCTGACTTCCTAAGATCTTTGCTTAAAATTTACCTTCTCAGTGAGTTAAATTTTAACTTAAAACTGTAAATACCTGACATTTTATTTGTTTTTGTCTCCTTTATATATTCTTAGTTCTTATGCAAGTCCAAATAGAACAACTGTTGTAATAAAAACAAAATAAAACTTAAAACCCTGAAAGTTGCAGTGGTGTAATTCAATAAAAGTTTTTTTTTTTTTCCCTAGTGCATATTTGAGACCAGTGTGAGTCAGTAGAGTGGGATTCTTTCAATTTTCTTCTCTTGTGTATTCAGTTAGGTAATAGGGAAGGAGAATGTGGCAGGTAACATTTTCAGAAAATGGCCACAATGATTTCTTCCATCCTATGCTTTTACTGCAAATTGATATTGACACTTCTCTTACCAAGAATACATCTGTCTACCTCCTTTGAATTTGGGTGTGTTTATGAAATAAGTGGCACAATGTAGCTTTCAATGTTACGTCTGGTTCATTTGAAATGTTCCAACATTTGTGCTGTAAGGAAGTCCAAGCCACATGAAAAGATAATATATTGGTATTTTGGCAAAAAGTTCTAGATGAGTTCTCAGTTATAGCCAGTATTAGACAGACAAGCAAGAGAAGGACTCTGCACATAACATGATCCCAGCCATAGAGTCATCTTCAGCCATCTAGTATTGCCTACTAAAGACACAGATACTGCAAAGCACAGACAAGCCCTCTCTGATATTCCTTGTTACCATTTCTAATGTAGAGATTCCATTAGCATAATAAAATTGTTTCATACCATTAAATTTGGAGGTGATTTGTTGAGTAGCAATAGAAAACTAGAACAAAGTAAGAATTTTTAAAAAGACACGTCTTATTTTAACTATTTTGGCTGAAACCACATCATTGCTTTGATGAACATTAGGATACATAAGTCTTTGCAAACTAAAGTTTTCAAGTTTTGTGGGTAGATACACAGAAGCGGGATTGCTGGGTCACACAGTAACTCTATTCCCAATTTTCTAAGGAACTTTCACATTGTCTCCCATAGCAGTTTAACCAATTTGCATTCCCATCGGCAGTGGGAGAGAGTTTTGATATGTTGTATTTTCATTGTCATTGCTTTCTATGTATTTTTTTATTCTCCACTTTTATTTGTTCTTTGATCCTGTCAAATTTTAAATAAGATATTGTTTAATTGCCATGTATATGTGTTTTTTTTCTGCTTTCCTTTTACAGTTGATCTCCAATTGCAGAGCTTTATGGTCTGAGAATACACTTGGTATGATTTCAATCTTCTTGAATTTGATGAGGCTACTTTTGTGTCCCAGCATATGGTCTATCCTTGAGAACATTCCCTGTGCACTAGAAAAGAAGGTATAGTCTTTTTTTGCTGCATGAAATGTCCTGTAAATGTCAGTTATGCCCAGTTGCTGTAATGTGTCATTTAGAGCTGATATGTCCTTATTCACTTTACTTATTCATTTGGATGATCTGTCCATGGCTGTTAAGTGGGTGTTTAGGTCTCCTACAATGATTGTGCTTTTATCAATTTCTTCTTTCAGATCTGTTAGTAGTTGCTTTACATAATTTGGTGCTTCCTAATTGGGAGCATGTATATTAATTCATGTCAAGTCTTCTTGCCATTGTATTGTGCCTTTTATCACTATGTAATGTCCATCTTTGTCTCTTGTTATCTTTTATAACCTGAAGTTTGTTTCATCAGATATCAGTATGGAAACCCCTGCTTTCCCCTGGTTACCATTTGCTTGGAGTATTGTTTCCCATCCCTTCACTCTCAGTCTGTGTTTGTTCATATAGGTGAGGTGTGTCTCTAGGAGACAGCATGTGGATGGATTTTGTTTTTTAATCCAGTCTGCTACTCTGGTCTTTTTATTGGTGAGTTCAGTCCATTAACATTTAGGGTGATGATTGACATATGAGGATTTTCTATGATCATTACTTCTTTTGTTCATGTATTTTATTAATTTTTGTTTTGTTTTTTGTTGTTGTTGTTGTTGTTGTTGTTGTCCCAACTTATTCCATTTATTCTGATGTTTTGTTACAGGTCAAAAAGCCTCCTTCAGTTTTTCTTGAAGTGCTGGTCTCATGCTGGCCAATTCCTTCAGCTTCTGTGTGTCTAAGAAGGTCTTTATTCCTTCTTCATATCTGAAGAAAAATTTTGCTGGATAATTTATTCTTGGTTGAAAATTTCTCTTCAATATTTTGAATATTTGATTCCACTCCCTCCTGGCTTGTAGAATTTCTGCTAAGAAGTATGATGCCAGCCTGATGGGTTTTCTTCTAAAGGTTATAGTTCTTTTCTCCTGGCTGCCTTGAAAATTGTCTCTTTGTCTTTGGTTTCTCACATCTTCAGTACAATGCGTTTTGGAGAAGATCTGCCAGGGTCCAGGTTTCTAGGGGACCAATTTTCTTGAATTTGGGTTTCCAAATCTTTCTATAGGTCTGGAAAATTTTTATCTACTATTTGTTTGAGTATGCTCTCTGTAGAGTGGTGTGCTTCTTCTTCCAATACTGTTATCCTGATGTTGTTTTGTCTCATGAGGTCAGATGTTCTTGCAGAGTTCTTTCAATGCTTTTGGTTCTGTATTCCTCTTTCTGAGATGTTTCCATATTTTGATGTTCAATATCACTAATTATTTTCTCCAACTGATTGGCCCTGTTTTCTATGGTAATTATTTCATTTCTCACTTCTTTTATTATTGTATTATTTTTCTCTTGAATTTCCATCCTGTTCTTCCTTATAGTTTTAATTTCTTTGTTAAACCATTTCTTTTGTTCATGGATTTTCTTTCTGAGATCATTGATCTCAGCTATAGTGTTTTGCCAGTGTGTTTTCATTTGTTTTAGAGCCTTTGGAATGGCTATTTTAAATTGTATGTCAGTTAGTTCATAAATTTCTAGATCTATAAGATCCTTTTCTGGAGATTTTTTATCTTCTTTCTGAGTAGCTTTAAATCTTAGGGTACTCATACTATCTCCTGTGTTATTCTTCAGCATGAGGGCTTCATTTCCAGCAGAGCTGAGGAGATCACTTTATTTCTCTGATTAGTATTTTTGTGGTGTCTTGCTGTAGAGCAGACAATAGGTGACACTGGAGAGCAAGTTTTGGGAGAGAGGGGAGGTGTTTAAGCCATATCTTCAGGTTCCTCCAGTGTTTGGTGGTAGGGCACAGTTGTCCGTGGTCTTCCTGCTCTTGCAACTAATTGGAGAAGTTGTAGCAGAATGGGGAGTCCAACAAAATGCAAGCTGAGGCCACTATGCTTCTGTACTTCACTAGGGCAGCTGGGGGAGGCAGGGGAAGCTGATGGAATGCAGACTGAGGCTGCTCATATTGGTTGGGGCAAATGCCATCAAATCCACCTTTCTCCCTTCTCCAGCGCTTAACCTCCCAGCTTGTTTCAGCTATTCATTTCCATGGCAACCACTCCAGGGCAGCTTTGCAAATGCTAGCCCTGAGCAAGGTGCATACAGGCGTACCCTGAGTTGAAGGGGTTGCCGCTTAAGGGGACTGTGTGCCCATGCTTGGGGAGCCAGGAGAGCACCATAAGGATGCCTCAAAGGCACCACCTGTGCACACCACGAGAGGAGAGGGGGTGGTGGGAAGGTCCCCCACACACACACACACACATGCGTGCCTTGAGCTGCGAGGGCACTGGGATCTGTGATGCTATATCTGGGACCCCAATCAGCTCCATGAGAGTTCACTGCTTTGCTGGACTTCCTTGCTACTGAGAGCTTTAGAGCTCTGTTCCCAAGCTTTGTCTCTAACACGCTGCTTTTAGGTCTAGCTCCCTCACAGTCTCCATGTGTTCCCATCACTCTGGCCTCCACTCTTGTCATACATGGCCTACCCACTCCCCTATATAGCACTGCTTCCCAATTTCTTTCCAGTTCCCCTAGTTAGCCGCAGTGGTGTCAGGTTGTGATCCATCTCTGCTCCCTCCCTTTTTCCCTGCTTGCCCCCCCTTCCAACCCCCAGGCATTCTCTTGTGATGCATGGATTTCTCAGTAGACTCTGTGCCACTCAGAGTCTCCCACATTGGATCCTGGCCAGCCATTCAATTGTGCCTTCCAGGAGAGGTTATAGGGACCTCCTCTCTGGTTGCTATCTTGCTGATTTCCCCAACAATTTGATCTTTAATCCACAGTTTTTTGTAGGAATAGTTTTAATTCACCCATTTATTTTGTGAAGGATATTTTAGCTAAAGCAAGATTATTTAATCCAGTATTTGTTTTAAGCAAGCATTGTTAGAGTGTAAACTATCGCAGAATATTTGTCCTTTGTGTTTTTAAGCATTAGACTCCTATTTTCTTGCTGGTTGTGAGGAACCACTTTCAATTCCTGGAATCCACCATAGTAATTTGCCTTTTGGAACTTATATATGTGCCCTCATATTTGGAATCAGTTTTCAAGAAGGAATTAGATTGTGTGAAGGGCTCACCTTATTAGACCAAGTCTACTTGGATAGTTCATCTGCTTTTTGATTAACTGAAAGTCAGCTAATTAGTAGCCTAACCACATAAATTATTATACATCTCATCTTATGCAGCATTCTCCCCATGATCAAAGGAGGAAATTATCAAAAGTATGTATATATACCAGAAGATAGCAATTTGGGGTCATTTCTTAGATTACTGGCTACCAAGATGCCAAAAGAACAAAGAATTGGGTGGTACAGTTGCCTCCTCAGCATAATGGCACTGTACTCTTCTCTTAAAAATATCAGGAACTATATGTGACCTGTGACTGAGTAAAGATACTAGCATCAATTCTTGTTAGTTATGGGTAAAACTTAAGATTTCTTATTATTTAAATAAAAGCAGCACATACAGAAGTCCTAACATTTTGTTCCCATATAAAATGGACCCTCATGTCTATATCCAAGGGTATACTCATTTTATTTTTGAGTCCAACTGTGTAGATAGACATACATCCAAACTTCAGGATTGTGTTGGTAGATGTGGTCTCAGGGTCTAATTGCTTATAAATATAAACATGTTAGCTGATGTTGTACCAGAACAGTGCCTGGGATATAGTGAGTACTCAATACAAAGTTATTAGATTAATTACTTAGGAATTGAGGAGGCTGTGAGAATATACTTACCTTAAGAGGAAAAAGTAATGGCTATAAGCATAAGACCACAGCAAGCACTTTCTGTTAAAAAAAAATTGACATTAAAGGACTTAGACAGGAGCACATCACTCACAGTTTCATTAGCTATGTCTCCCTTTCATTTCTTCTCACATCCTTCTTTGGGGGTGGGGTGGAGCATAGGCATGAATTAAATGAACAAGGAAAAGCTGGGTTATTAGACTCTTTGTAAGACACAAAGAACAGACAATAGCATTATTTTGTGGTCAGTTTTCTGAATCATCCACTAAATGCTGAAATGACTGTAAAAAGAGTAATTAAACAATGGAAATTGCTGTCACAAAGGATCACACAAGAAGAGTATACTCACAGAACTCAGAGCAGCTAACACCAGAAAAACGGAGGCATTTTAAGTTACAGGACCAGCTTCTGAAACTGGAAAAAAGGATGGTCAGGGGAACTCTTTAGAAAATATTGGGTTCGAGAATTGGAATAGTCAGGTCTCTGGTCCTGAGTTTATACAGAAACTCACCCTGAGAGGCAATACTGTTATTATGAATGTACTGTGCTCCCCTTCCCACTATGCAGGCTGTTAAAGCCTGGAGATACAGCTAGAAAGATAAGTAACCGTGTCCTTTTTAGTCAACCTCTGAACAATTTAAAGTCTCCTGAACCCTTCAGACAATAATCCTTCTGTTTTATTAGAATAACAATGGGAAGGAGGATATTTTTCACTGGGCTTTATGTACTTCATAGGCCAAGAACTATTTATCTTCTTATATAGAAATAATTTATGATTATGAGGCTTGATCTTTATAGATTTGTTCACATGTAACTTCAGCTAATTTTCCCTTACCACAGCTTTTGCAATATTGATGTTTGTCATCTATTTCATATAAATATGCACAGAAATGGACAACTTTTAGAATAAGAAACACCATTTTCTCTTTTTCTTTGTTTTATTCACAGATGTAATATATTTTCTACTTAATGTTTGCTTCCAGTTGCACATAGCTATATTACATCTGTGAATAAATACATGGATTTTCTTTAAATGATTAGACTTATTAATAATTTTGCTCATGCTATTTTTTTCCAATTCTGTATTATTGCATTGTTATTGTACAGTCTAAAGTTTTCTTGGCACTAAAGCAACTTGCCTGTGAGTTCAAAATTTACCATATTAAAATATAGCAGTTTTTGTTATAGAGTTCATGGTAATAGCTCACAGAAAATAAATGAATTTACAGATACGTTGAGATATGCAATTAAAAACAAGGAAGTTCCAGTGGATTCAACAATGTGCAAACAGTGCAATAAAAGATTAAATACAGACATTATCTTAGGGAACATTATGACAGAAATACCCTCACAAAGAAAGCTTGCTTACGCAAGGGCACAATTTTTAAAGAACAGTTTCAAATTCTTAAGCTACTTGGGGGCAAATTTTACCTTAAAATTGTAAAAAGAATTACTAGTGCTTAGATTTGCATTTATATGTTTTACGACTTTATAGAAAAATGAAGTTTGGTTATATCCAGAAGAAAATAGAACAAATTGTCATTCTTACTAATTTATATAGTTCTTATGGTCATTTCTGTGTCCTTGAAATTTGTGACATTTCTGATTGTCATTTAATTAATGATCCTCACTCCTTCTCTCACCTATAGGTATAAATGCAAGGGCTGTCCAGAAAAAGGCCAGTACAAGAAACCCTACTCATCATATATTTGCAAAAAATTAACTGTCTCTCATTCAAATGAATAATAATTTTTCTCAAGCATTAGGGTGATTTTCTGGGAATATACCCATCAAAAAATTGATATTATAGAAGATAAAATATCTTAATAATTGAATCACTGTCCCAGGTGAAATGTAAATCTCTCTCTCTCTCTCTCTCTCTCTCTCTCTCTCTGTCACACAACACACACACACACACACACACACACACACACACACACACAGGCACTTTTTGTAAGCTTTTTGCAAGTTAGTTCATGAACTATTATATCAAAATTTATAGAAACAGATACTTTCCAGACCTAATGTACCTTTCAGTGTATAGTGTATAGCAGGAATTTCTGTCTCTGATGAAAATTGCGTCATTGTAATATGGGTGTAAGGCAGATCTGAAGCATTCCTACCTTCTTCAGGGGAAAAACAAATGAAAGCTCTACCTTTAATGTTAGAAGTCAGAGATAATTTGACTATTCAATTTTTATGGAATTAAAGGTATTATAGAATGATTCAACATTGCATTTCATTCAACAAATTAAGAATGCTTGCATCTTTTTCTACTTTATCAAATAGGATTGCTGTTATAGCCAACACAAACTAACACTATTTAATTAAGTAGATGAGAATAATCAATTTCTTTAAGGGATAAAGATGGCTGAGATAATAAAAGGAAGAGCCTAACAGACAGATACAGGAAGGATAAGAAAAGAGGCAAAAATGATGATCTTAGCAACAGGAACTCATTAATATATTAGACTTAAGGCAATGTTATCTGGATAATTTTTCTTCTTGCATTCTAGATTGACTTCATTTAAAATTCAAATTTTCAGGAAAAGATAGGTATTTTACTTGTTTGGATTATGTCTATCTTTCCAATTGAGTTTTGCCTTTGCTTTTACTCACTTCTCTTGCCTTGAATGCACAAGATATTTGCCTTCTGATAATTATTTTGTGAACTTAGGAAGAAGGGAGCAACTTAACCTTGGCCATGTTCCTAGTTATTCTTTAACCCAGTAGACTTGAGGGCATTGTTCTGAGATTATAGACATCTGATTAAAGTAAGTAATGTTTGGGTTTCCCAATTATTATCACCACTTTGCTTATAATTATTTAGGGAAAACCACAGAAAGCATGAATGGTTTTAGAAAAAATTAGATTTCCACCATGATAAAGGAATATAATAGAGACAAGAAGAATGGAACACTAGGAAACAATTAAAAACACCATGGGAGGGAGGACAATATGTGTGCAAATATAAAAGAACATTGTGCAGAGAAATAATAATAACTATGTCATATGATGTTTATGATATCTGTACAAGTAAATTATATAAAAACAGTAGCTCAAAGAGCAGAAATGGAGTAATAGAGTTAAAAGTGCTGTTTGGTTTTTTTGGTTTTTCTGTGATGTGGCAAAAATACTAATATAAGGAAGGTTATAATAAGTCAAGAATACACATTGAAAATCTCTAAGATAACCACTAAAGGTATAACACAAGATAATACAAGGTAAAAGGGAATACAAAAGTAATTTCTACACAAATGTCAGAAAAATAATAAAGAAATATATATATGGGAAAAGAAAATCTATAGCAATATTTTTATTATTGTTCATAATAAAATTTTTTAGATAAAAATAAACAGATTTGTATTAAATATATGAAAAAAGTACCAGCATTAAAAAGTTAAATCATGCAAACAAAAGAAGATACTAGTAAAGCAGACTGTAAGTACCAGCCTCTGATTTCACAGAGAAGAGAAAGGTTGACTTAGAGCTGAGAACTTTTTGACACAATAGTAAAAAAATAACAAATAATTTAATAGAGTTGTTGTGAGCATAAAAGGAGATAATGTATTTGAAACTCTTAGCCAGTGTCTGGAACACTTTTATATAAACACACACCAAAAAGATTAGTAGTTATTTATGTTAAAAACAGGACCTACAGAACATCAGATATATCTTGGGCTTAAATATTTTGTCAGGTAAAATACATTAATTTCAGTGTATACATATATTTATTTGTTCTCCCTGTATCTAACAAATAGCAACAGCAAGACAAGTCACAAAAGAACAAAAATTCATGGGACAAATCATTTACAAAAACTATATAAGAAGACAAATTTAGGTAAGAAATTTATTAATTTCTTTGATAAGGGACTCTAACACATTAAAACCTCACTCCACCAAGAGTGACACTTCATGAATTATCAGTTCAAATTTTAGTAATGGTATTCTGTTAGAATTAATCTAGATTTGAATATTGATTTTGGCATAATTGATAATAAAGATGTTGAAAGATTCTGATGGTTTTCAAATCAGGGTTATAATAAATATCAAAATAATTTTTCATACAGAGAAAGCTACTGTGTCAGTCAATATAATAAATAATAATAAACAGCTTCCAAATCCCAGTGATTCACAATAAATCATTTTTACATTTCTTGATCATAGTACATGTTAGGTCATATTATAGGTCTGTTATGACTCTTCTTTGAATTGTAGCCAGAATAAAGGTTGAGCCCTATCTGGGATGTCCTACTAATATAGTAGAGAGAGAGAGAGAAACAAAACAAAACAAAACAAAATAAAGTAACAAAGAACAAAAACATGACTCATAAGACTTTTGTTCAGGAAGTGGAACAAGTTACTTTTGTTCATATTTTAGAGGCAAAAGCAAGTCAAATGGTCAAATTTAACATCAGAGGAGCAGGAAATTGTCATTGTTGGATAAGAAGAGACAGTGGATATTTTGAACAGTGTTTAAATCTACCCACTCTATTATAGAATAGTCCTCAGAAAATTCATAATTGTGCTACCAAACTAGGACCTCTAGTTTGTTAAGACTCAAGTCATTAAGAATTTGCTGCAAATTATGTGGGTACATTATAGGTTCAAGCAAAATTGGTTCATAGAAGATCATCCAGGAAGTCAAATCATTCTACACAAAGATGAAAATAATGCAATAGAGCAAGGAACATGCAAACACACACACACACACACACACACACACACACACACACACACAAAGAAAAGAAAAGAAAATGGAGGTTAAAAGAAGTAAATAAAAATTGTCTGCATCGAGTTGACAATGCACTGTGGAATTGTATGCCTGAAACCTGTGTAATCCTTGCTAACAGATGTCACCCCAATAAGTCTAACAATAAAAATGAATTAAAAAAATTGTCTGAAATGAAAACTTAAGAAGAAAATAAAATAATTGGTCAATTTAGAAAACTTGATCCTAAAAAATATGAAAATATGAAAAGGAAACCTATTAAAAATAACAATAACTATTTAAATTTTGGATACATTAAAGAAATAGACAAAGAGATACAAATGCATTATTTCTAATGTCTTCAGGTCCCAATTTAAAAAGAGCAGATATGGCACTGGGGAAATTTTCAGAGGTTAACAGTATTATGACAGTAAAAATTAATGGGATTGGAAATATTCCTTGGTTCTTGAAGCTGATAGTTACATAGAAGTTGGAAATTCTGGTAACTCAACATAATGATTGCATTCTTACAATTTAGTTGTGATGATGAATGCAGGATAATGTTAAATGCTGAAACCTTTTACTGTTCATGAATTTTACTACAGAAGACAAGAAACAGAGATATACCAATGTGACTTAGGGACATCATGATGGATTGCCTTCCTAGTTTCCAGTTTGTTTGGAAGCTTTGCTTGGAAGGGGATTTATAATTGTAAATATCTTGTGGAATTTATTCTCAAAAGACACCATAATTACTCTAGTTTACTATGATATTTTCCACATTTGTTAGATAGCAAATTGTAACACAAAAAGTTATAGCAACAACAATACAGATGATTGTTTGGGGACAATTTGAGCAGAAAACCGCAAGTAAAACCTGAATTTTGACAAACTATGTTGGAAATTTGAGAATTATTTTGAATGATGATATTATTCCTCATGGGAAGAAATCAGACAAATTGTATGAGCATAAGATCCAAAGTGGACAATGTTGACTAAAAGGTAATGCAAAAGACAGAGGCATAGAAATCAAAATTACATCTTCAGATAAACCTGAAAACACATTCCTTAATAACATTTCTCATTAAATTTTACATGATATAAC
Organism: Lyroderma lyra; assembly: GCA_004026885.1. Classification (NCBI taxonomy): domain Eukaryota; kingdom Metazoa; phylum Chordata; class Mammalia; order Chiroptera; family Megadermatidae; genus Lyroderma; species Lyroderma lyra. The sequence goes on along the minus strand of PVJL010002512.1, from coordinate 174,416 downwards.
TATATTGTAATTATTCATAATTGTGATTTTTATTTTAAATGATACTTTTTCCTACTTATCTTTCCTTGGGTAAACAAGTTTCTAAAGCTAATGGTCTATCTTTGCAGATTTTGACCATTCTCATACAAATACATGTAAATTCCTCATATCTTAAAGATAATTTTCTTCATTCCCTCCTGCTTTCCTTCCTTCCTTCCTTTTTCCTTCCCTTCCCCTCTCCCTCCTTCCCTTCCTTCCTTTCTTTCTATCTTCCTACATAAAAATGATGATCATTTGTATTTAAAAATTAATAACACCTTACATATTTGATTTTTATAGAAATACATGATAGCATTTCTTCAACATGAATTAGAACTATAAACACAGAACTATAGAACTATAAACACAGGATAATTGATATAGAATTAACTCAGTGCCTTTAAGAGCTGCATAGTATATTGTAAGTTTGCTAGGATTTTTCTAACAATCTGTTACAGAGGACTATGTTTACTCCTTCCAGTAATTTAGATTTTATTTTATACCCTATAATATTTTATACTTTTTCTCATCTATGTCCTGCTTCTTTCTTGTTAAATAACTTCTATAAGTTTTATAGTTTTGGGCACTATTGTGAATGAAATATTTTTACATTTTTTATTTCTAAATGATAATGACTACTATGAAAAAATATGTATATTGTTACAATTTGCATGTATTTGTAGGAAAATGAGTATAATTTGTGTGTGTGTGTGTGTGTGTGTGTGTGTGTGTGTGTGCAATCTAATTTGGATGTGTAGGATATTGAGAACTGGAAATAGATAAAGTGCAGTTGAAACATTGACATCAAATGGGGTCTGTTACAGAGTGAGATGCTCCCAATCAAAATAATGGAGGCAGTATGACTTCTGGTGATGGTAAAGTACAGTATCTATTGAAGTAAATAACTTGAGATAAAGTAAAGGTCACTCTCTTTGGAAGTTAAATTTTCAACAAAATCAGAATCCCAGATACTGTATGAATCATTATAGGTTTTGAATAATCAATAATCATATTAAGACTAATGGTAGAGAAAAAGAGTATGATTTAGGTGCTAAAATATTTGGTGAATAAGGAAGAGTAATAGGGAAATTAATGGAAAACCTGTCAAGAAAAAGTAGCATTTGGTATAATCAGAAGCAATGGACTTTGAAGGGCTAAGGTTGATTTTGTTATTTATGTCCTCAGTGTCCTTATTTTAATTTTAACTGGTGTTGTCACATTCTAGAAATGGTAGTTTTAAAAATTGCCATCTGTAATTACTTTTTAAACAGATCCTTGATGTATTTCAAGGAATATTTCATTTGTATGTGTTATTGCTATTGTTCTATATAAAAAGATTTATGCTTTTTATATTTTTTCCTAAATTATACCTTTTATTGTTACATAATGCCTTTCTGGGTTCCACTCTTCTACTTAATGCTTTGACCTTAAGTTCTACATTATTGTAATTATGTTCTTTCTTAGGTTTTTTTCCCCAGTTTCTAAAATCTCTGTTCATATCTTTACTTAAACAATTTTTAACATCTTGCTTTATATTCTTCTTGTATTTTTCCTTATAAAACATATAGCTTGACTTAATTTCTAACCCACTAATGCAGTCTCTGTATTTTAAAGAATATTCAGTCTATTCACAAATGATGCATTAATAATGAATATACTTTATTTTTTCTCTCTTGTTTTCTTTTAATGTGAACTTTATTGTGCTGTTGTCTGTTTTTCACTGTTATTGCCTTAATAAATACTAATTATTTTCTTTCTGTTCTGATTATTTTGAAAATATTTTTGAAGTTGTTTTTTAATTTAAATTTACAAATAGATTGTATTTTTATAGAAGTTTAAGATCACAACAATATTGAGTGCAAAATAGAGAATTTTTACATATTTTTTCTATATACACACAGTGTTCATCATCAGCAGCATACAAATGTACTACATTTAATATAATTGACAAATCAGCATTGCCACATTATTATCAACCAAAAACTATATTTGCATTAGGGTTCACTGTTTATGCTATATAATCTATGAGTTTTGAAAAATATATAATAAGAGAGATCCAAGATGGTGGAGACAATACCAGGGCCTCACAGGAACCTACTACATTAGGCTATCCAGCAATACTGGGAGATGTAACAGATCTACCTAATACATAGAAACAAATACAGACAGGACTCCAAAATGAGGAAACTAAAAATACATCTCAAATAAAAGAAAGCAAAAAAAATCCCAGAAGAACTGAAAAGATGGAGGCAAGCAACCTATCAGATACAGAATTTTAAAAAATTTTTTGGGGGTAGTTCCCTAGCTAGGAATCAACCCAGGCCATGACATTGAAAGTGCTGAAGTCTAGTCACTACACCACCAGGGAACCCCCTCAAAATGATGATTTTAAGGACGCTCAAGGAACTTAGTGAAAACTTCAACAGAGAGATAGCAAGCATAAAGAAGGACATAGGGACCATTAAAGATGATCAGTCACAAATGAAGAATACTATAATTGAAATATAGAATGCAGTACAAGAAATCACCAGCAGACTACATAGAGCAAAGGATTGAATTACCAAATTGGAAGAAAAGATAGCAGAAAACATCCAGCCAGAACAGCCAAACAAAAAAATTTTTAAAAATGATAGTTTAAGGGACCTCTGGGACAACATCAAGCACAATAACATTGGCATTATAAGAGTACTAGAAGCAAAAAAGACAAAGCTAGGAATTGAGAACTTATTTGGAGAGATAATGACCAAAAACTTCCTTAAACTTGAGAAGGAAGCAAATATACATGCCCAGGAAGCACAGAAAGTTCCAAACAAAATAAACCCAAATAGGCCCACACCAAGACACATTATAATTGAATTTCATAGATTAAAGACAAAGAGAGAATATTAAAAGCATGAAGAGAAAAAGAACTAGTGACTTATAAGGTGGCTCCCATAAGACTCAGCTGATTTCCCCACAGAAACTTTGCAGGCCAGAAACAAGTGGCAGAAAATATTAGTAAATTCTCAATGTGATGAAAAGCAAGGACCTACAACCAAGATTACTCTACTCAGCAAGACTATCTTTCAAAATCAAAGAATAAATAAAGACTCTCAGTCAAGATAAAGCTAAATGAGTTCATCATCACCAAATTAGTATCACAAGGATTGTTAGACTCCTTTGAGATGGGGGGAAAAATAAAGCAAAATTATGAACAATAAAATAGCAATAGGTAAACATCAACAATTATCTTTAATTTAAATGGATTAAAAGCTCCAATCAACAGATATAAAAATTATTGCACTGAGTGGAATGTCAAGCAGAGGAAGACAGATACAAGTTGACTTTTCTTATAGATGAAATCCAAAGAAGAAAAGAAACAAGTGGAACAGGAACAAATTCATAGATAGAGAAAATGTTTAGTTTGTTGTCTGATGGAACGAAGGTTGGGGGAAGAGATTAAATAAGAGAAAGAGATTAGGAAGTTCATTTTAGCTGTTACAAAGTAATAGTTAATGAAGATGCAGTGTATAACATGGGAATGTAGTCAATAATATTACAATAACTATGGGTGGTGTCACATGGGTACTAGATTTGTTTGGGTGATAGGAGGAGGGTGTGAGGGGTTGGTGATAAAGGGAAAGAAATACAAATTCATAATCACAAAATAGGCACAGGGATATAAAGTGCAACATAAGGCATATAGTCAATAATATTGTAATAACTATATATGGTGTCAGATGGGTACCAAATGTAGCAGAATAAGGATTTTATAAGTTATATAAATGTGTCATTACTATGCTGTAATCCTGAAGCCAGTAAAATATTGGAAGTAAAATGTAATTGAAGAAGTAAAATAAATTACAAAAAATAGAAAAATGTGTAATGAAGTGTATCCATCATTATATTAATAGTATTTTACACAGTAGTTTTACTTACCCCAAAACTTCTGTGCTCTGTATATTCATCTCTCTAGCTTCTCAAATTGCTGGCACCACTGATCTATTCACTGTCTTCATAGTTTCACCTCCTTCAGGATGTCCTCTAGTTGAAGTTATGAAGATGTAGCTTTAACATCGACATTTCATATAATAATAAGTATTTAAGGTGCTGCCGTGTGTTGTAATGGTTTAATAGCCAAATTCTTTTTAATACTAAATAATATTCCAATGTCTGGATGTACCATAGTTACTTTACCCATTCACTTATTGAAATGCATATCAGTTGCTTTCATATTTTGGCTATTATAAATAAAATTAGTATTAATGAACACATGGTAGATGAAGAATGATATGTGACAGCTTGATAAATACAGAATTTTCTGAAGGCTGATGAAATTTGTGGTAATGGTTACACATTATGAATATACTAAAACCCAATGAAATGTATAATTTAAAGTGGTAAATAAATATATTTACAAAAATTACATATAATAAATACATGTATATATACACTTGATATTCAGCTTCTAGAAAAACTGAAGTTACTGATATTAGACTAATATTATCACTGAAAACAACTAAAATCCCTAAAGTTAAAAAAAAGAAAAAAAAGAGTGGAGCTCAGCAAGATGGTGACCAGAAAAGAGATCCTTGAAATCTGTTCTGAAAAACACAATTGAATGGCCAGGTGAGATCCAACACTGTGAGTCGCACAGTGACAGCTGAAAAATCCACACATTGCAAGAAAATACCTGAAGGTTAGAGAAAGCGGGGTAAGTGAGAGAGAAGGGAGGGATTAGCGATGGATCATGACCTGACCTAACCTTGATTAACTGAAAGAACTAGGAAGGAATCAGGGAACACTGACCAAGGAGCAGCACAATATCATACAGGGATGAGGCTGAATGGTCACAGGGGTGGAGGTGAAACTAGCTAAAACCTTGTGAGACTGTGGAAGAGTTGAACCTATCAGCAGTGTGTTATACACACAGTCGGGGAGCTGCACCCTGGGTGTCACGGAGGCTAAAGAAACCATCTGAACTGTCCTAGGCAAGAATAGGGCCCCCAGTTGCAGAGCTGCAACTCTGGGAGCTTGAAACTGCCTGGGTGCTACCTGCTGTGGAAATACTGAAATGCAAAAACATGATTTGGAGTAAAACACAAGTTCAGGAGAAGAGAGAAAGGCTGAGCTGGTGACACTTGCCCCAACCAACGTGAGTGATCTAGGCTTGCATTCCATTGACCTCCAACCTCTCCCCCAACTTCCTTGATGAATCACAGGAAGTGATCACTGTGATGCCCTCAAGCCCATATGTAGGTCAGAGATATGGCATAACCACTTCTCCTAAAAATCTCTCAGAGTCTGCTCCAGTGCTGCTTAGTGTCTGCTCTACAGCAAGACACTACAATGATACCAACCAGGAAGTAAAAAGAGAGAACTCCCTGGAACTGTCACAGAAAAAAGCTGTCATGCCTAAAAAGGAAGCCAAGGTGTCTGTTGCTGCTGTGTGTAGAAACACTATGAATACCTTAGGATTCAACGCTGCTCAGAAAAAAGATGAAAAATCTCCAGGAAAGGATCTTATAAATCTAGAAATCTATGTACTAAGTGACATAGAATACAAGGCTCTCAGAGAAAAGAAATATATTGGCAGTACACTCTAGCTGAGATGAATAATCTCAAAAGGAAGTTCATGAACAAAAGGAATTATAAGACAGAATCAGATAGAAGTTCAAGAGACAATAATTCAGTGAAAGAAATGAGAAATGAGAAAAACTGCCATAAGAAAAGGCGTCAACCAGATGGAGAAAATAATTAATGATGTTGAAGGTCAAAACATGCAAACACAGAAAGAAGAAGATAGGGACTTCAGAGTCAAAAGGATTGAAAGACCTTTACAAGAACTATCTGACTCCATTTAAAAAAAAATAGAATAATAGATTTGGAAGAAGGGACAGAGAAAAACTCTACAGAGAACATAAACAAATATAGATGAGAACTTTTGAAACCCATGGCAAGTTCTGGGTGTGAAATTCAAGAAGAAAATAGGTCTCTTAGCTACCTGGACCTTGGCAGATTTTCTCCAAGAGACATTATACTGAATATGTCAAAAATCAAAGACAAAGAGACAATTTTCCTGGCAGCCAGGAGGAAAAAGAAACTATAACCTTCGAAAGAAAACCCAGCAGGCTATCACCAGCCATCTCAGCAGAAAGTGTACAAGCCAGGAGAGAGTGGAATCAAATATCCAAAATATTAAAAGAGAGAAACTTCCAGCCAAGAATAAATTGTTCAGCAAAATTATCTTTTACATATGAAGGAGGAATAGAGACCTTTTCAGACATAAAGAAGCCAAAGGAATTCACCAGCATGGTGCTGGCATTACATGAAATACTGAAAGAGGCTTCTTCTACTTGAAACAAAGTATTAGAATAAATAAAATAGAATTGAGATGACAAAAAAGAAATAAAAAAAAGAAAGAAGTATTGGCCATAGGAAATCCTCATATATCAATCATCACTCTAAATATAAATGGACTGACCTCACCAATAAAAAGACATGAAGTAGTAGAGTGGATTAACAAAACAAAAGCCATCTATATGCTCTCTCAAAAAGACACACCTCAACTATAAGGACAAATACAGAGTCAGAGTGAAAGGATGAAAAACAATATTCCAAGCAAATGGTATCCAGAGGAAAGGAGGAGTTGCCATAGCAATATGTGATGAAACACACTTCAGGTTAAAAAGATAACAAGAGACAAAGATGAACATTTCACAGTGACAAAAGGGACAATATAATATCAGGAAGGCTTGACTTCCCCAATCAGGAAGCACCAAAATACACAAAGCAACTACTAACAAATCTGAAATGAGAAACTGGCAAATACACAATCATAGTGCATACCCTTAACAGCCATGGACAGCTCATTCAAACAGAAAATAAATAAGGAAATATCAGCTATAAATGACACATTATAGCAATTGGACATAATTGACATTTACAGGACACTTTATCTGACAAATAAAGAGTGTACCTTTCTTTCTAGTGCACATAGAACATTCTCAAGGATAGACCATATGCTGGGACACAAAATTAGCCTCAGCAAATTCAAGAAAATTGAAATCATACCAAGTATATTCTCAGACCACAAAGTTTTGAAATTGGAGATCACTTGCAAAAACAGAAGAAAAAAAATCACATATATATGGAGAATAAACATCATTTTATTAAAATATAACTGGATATAGAAAAAATAAAAGAGATTAAAAACTATGTAGACACTAATGACAATGAAAATACAGCATATCAAAATGATTGGAACACAGCAAAAGCAGTAATCAAAGAAAAATTTATGTCATTACCGGCCCACATTAAGAAACAAGAAAAATCACAAGTGAACATCCTAACATGCCATCTTAAAGATTTAAGGAAAAAAGTACCAGAAAAAAAAGAAACAAACAAAAAACAATCCACAAACAAACCAACACTCAACAGAAGGAAAGCTATAACAGAAATTAAAGCAGAGCTAAACAAAATTGAGAACAGAAAGATAATAGGAACAATTAATGTAATAGAGCTGGTTCTTTGAAAAAAATCAACAAAATGGACAAATCCCTGGCTAGACTAACCAAAGGATGAAAAAAAAAGAACAAAAATCCAAAGTTATAATTGAAAAGGGGGAAAATACCACTGATATTACAGAAATACAAATGATCATAAGGAAATATTATGAAAGGCTTTATGATATTAAATTTAACAACCCAGAAGAAACAGACAAGTTTCTAGAAACATATAGTCTACCTAGACTGAACCAAGAAGAACTGGATCATCCAAACATAGCAATCAATAGTAAAGAAATTGAAACAATCATCCAAAACCTTCCTAAGGCAAAAACTCCAGACCAGACAGTATCATCAATGAGTTTTGTCAAGCATTCAAATGAGGATTAATACCTATCCTCCTCAGACCTTTCCAAATAATTGAAGATGAGGCCATACTTCCTAACTAATTTTGAGGCCAGCATTACTCTAACACCAAATCCTGGTAAAGACAACACACACACAAAAATCAACAACAACAACAACAAAACTATAGACCAATATCTCTGATGAACACAGATACAGAAATTCTAAAAAATATATCAGCAAATATGCAACAATACATCAAAAAGATTATATACCATGATCAAGTGGGATTTATCCCAGGGGCACAAGGATGTTTCAACTTATGAAAATCAATCAATGTGATACACCACATAAACAAACTAAAAAATAAAAAAACATATGATCATATCAATTGATGCAGAAAAAGCATTTGACAAGATACAATATCCTTTTATGATCAAAACATTGACTAAATGGGTATAAAAGGCAAGTACTTCAATGTAATAAAGGCCATATATGACAAACCCTCAATTAATATCATATTGAATGGGGAAAACCTGAAGCCTATTTCCCTAATATCAGGAACAAGATGAGGATGTCCCCTGTCACCACTGCTATTCAATATAGTACTGGAAATTACAGCCAGAGTAATCAGACAAGAGAAAGGAATAAAATAAATCCAAATTGGGAGAGAAGAAGTCAAACTGTCACTATTTGTAGATGACATAATTCTTTATATAGAACATTCCCAAGACTCCACCAGAAAACTATTAGAAACAATCAACAAATACAGTAAATTCACTGGATACAAAATTAATGTACAAATATCAAATACATATATGTGTGTGTGTGTGTGTGTGTGTGTGTGTGTATACACATACATATGTATGTGTATATATACACACACACACACACACAATGGATCTTCAGAAATAGAAATCAGAGAATCGACACCACTTGTGATCACAACAAAAGTAATGAAATACCTGGGAATTAACGCAACAAAGAGTGTGACAGACTTATATGTAGAAAAGTGTAAGACATTTTTGAAAGAAGTTAAAGAGGACACAATGAAATGGAAATATATTCTGTGTTCATGCATAGGAAGACTTATCATTGTTAAAATGGCCACATTACCCAAAGTAATATACTGATTTAATACAATTCCTATCAAAATCCCAGAAACATATTTTCCCAAAATAGATAAGAGTTATATGGAACCATAAGTTAAATGGAACCATAAGAGACTGTAAATAACCAAAGCAATACTACATACAAATAATAAGGCTGGTGACATCGTACTTCCTGATTTCAGTTTATACTGCTAAGCATCAATAATCAAAATGCCTTGGTATTGGCAGAAAAAAACAGACACACACACCAAAGGAACAGAATTGAAAGTCCATAAATAAATCCACAAATATATGGACAAATAATTTTTTATAAAGGGATGAAAAATATGGAATGGGGAAAAGAAAGCCTCTTATGTAGATGGTGCTGTGAAAACACATGCAAAAGAAAGAATCTGAACTGTGAACTGTTGCCATACACTAAAATTAATTTAAAATGGATTAAAGACCTTTACATGAGAACCCAAACAATAAAATGCATAGAAGAAAAAATTGGTCCTAAACTTATAAACCTTGGACTCAAGGAAGACTTTTTGAAGCTAACCTCAAAGAAAAGGGAAGTAAAAGCAAAAATAAATCAATGGACTTTATCAATCCAAATTCTTCTTTACAGCCAAAGAAACCATCAACAAAGCAAAGAGTCAGCCAACCGAATGGAAGAAACATTTGCAAACAACCCATCTAAAGGTCTCATATTTAAAATATATAAAGAACTGGTACAACTCAACAACAACACCAAAAAAAAAGAACAATTTAAAAGTGGGCAGAGGACCTGAACAGACACTTCTCCCATGAAGAAATACAAATGGCCAACAAACATATGAAAAAATTCTCAATCTCATTAGCTATCAGGGAAATGCAAATTAAAACCACTATGAGATATCACCTCACACCTGGTAGAATGACTACTATCAACAAGACAAGGAATAACAAGTGCTGGAGAGGCTATGGAGAAAAAGGAGCTCTCACTCACTGCTGGTGGGAATGTAAATTGGTATCACCACTATGCAGGACAGTATAAAAAGTTCCTCAGCACACCAGGAATGGAGTTACCACATGACCTGGCAATCCCCCTTCTAGGTATCTATCTCCAAAATTAAAAACCTTAATCCACCAAAACTTATGTACCCCAATGTTCATAGCAAGACATAAAAGCAACCAAAATGCCCTTCAATAGAATACTACTGGATAAAGAAGCTGTGGTACATATACACAATGGAATATTACTCAGTTCTAAGGAAAGGTGAAATACTATTATTTGCAACAGAATGGATGGACTCTCAGAGCACCATGCTAAGCCAAATAAAGAAGATAGGAAAAATCAAGAACAATATTGCTTCACTCATATGTGGAATATATAACTGAAAGCAACAAAGAAAACAAAACAACAAAAAAAATACAACTCATAGACATAGTCGATAATTTAGTAGTTTCCTGGGGGCAAGGGTGAAGGGGTGAGAGAAGAGGGAGAGGTTGGGAGCAGAGGGAGGAGAGCCAAACATATGGTGATAAAAAAGAACTGACATTGGGTGATGAACACATAATTCAACATACAGACATTGCACTGTAGAATTGTAGACCGGGAAGTTATGTAATTCTTGTTAACCAATGTCATCCCAATAAATCTAACATTAAAAAAACAGAAGTGCTTGATGGAATTATAATGAAACCTGTGAATTGACATCTGCTCTTCACAGATATAATTAAAACAACATAAAAGCAACCTAAAGAGTAACATATAGTATTTGTAATTATATATTTGTACATATACTCACATTTATACATAAATACAAAGAGGACACATAATTCATCTGACTAATAACTTTGAACCAGAATATGTAAGAATTGCTATAAGTCACTATAGACAACACAGTGTAAAAATAGCAAAATATTTGAATAATTTTTTTATATAAGAAAATATTGAAATGACAATCATGAAATTTGTAAGTAGCATTATAAGAGATATGGCAATTAAAACCACTTTATTATAACTCTATACCCAAAAGATTGGCAAAAACAAAGAATCAAATTCACAAGTGTTGGAAGAGATGTGGAGTAACCAGAATTCTCATATGATATTATTTGGAATGTAAACTAGTACAGCAACTTTGAACAACTCTATGGAAACCTTGACTTACCCATTTGAGTATACACTCAAGTAATGTATATATATGTTACCAGTAGAAATGTACGATCATGTTCATAAAGACATTAACTATAAAAATCTAAAATAATACATACATTAAATCTCTATGAATAGTAAATTGGATAATTATTTTATGGGACAACCATACAATGAAATGTGAAGCAGTAAAAGAGAATAAACTAGTACTACCACATGGAACAATAAGGATGGGTGTCTAAATATAATGATGAATAAAGCAAGCCAGATACAAAGGAGTACATTCTTTATGATTACCTTTATATAAAGGTTAAAAAAAGCAGGTAAAATTAATAAGATAGAAGCTAAGGTTATGTTATCTTTACTGGAGTTTATTACTGCAGGGAAGCTTGAAAGACTTTTCATGGGGTGCCACTAAGTGTACTGTGTATTGAACTATGTGGTATTTTCCCAAGGATGTTTGCATTGTACAAAATCTATCCAAATTTTAGGAGTGTATGTGAAGAGAATAAGTAAGAGGAATTGTAGTGATGAGTGTTAATTATTGTAGTTGTAGTGGGAATGGAAATTTTTAGAAAGAACTAGGATTGACAGGTCTTTTTGAGCAACTAGATGTCAGATGACAAAGCAGAAGCTTTCAATGTCTATGTAGTTCCCCTCTATCTATCCTTAATTTTCATACAGTCTCAGTCCATTATTGTAACTGTTGGAGAAAAATTAATTAAGGCAGCAAGTAGCTAAAAGTGTAATACACTAAACCAATATATAAAATATATCTGAAAAATAAGCTTTACTATTTTCCAGTCGTTAGCTTCCATAATCATAAGGCTTATCTGATGAACAAGTAAATATAGATTCATATGAATTCATATTTAATTTCAAAGCCCATGATATTGCCAGCAAGAGATCAATCAGGTTTTCAGTTCCAAAGAAGTTCCTAAAATTACAGGCCTAGATATTTTCTATATAACTGTGGGGACCAGCACAATGCATCTCCCAGACATCTACTTGTTTTCATTGAATAATTTTGCATAGTTCAGTGATTTTCAGGAACCTGTATATTGCTTTCTAATGGACCCAAGAGTATTTAGATTGAAATACAAGCCCATAACATCTTCCTTGATTGTACCCTGCTTCTTTGTGACCACAACTTTGCTTGCTCAAGTGTTACTAGCCCCCATAATGGTCCTCTATCTTCCTCAAAACTGTCACACTTCTCTTAACCTTCTGAACAAGCTGTTGTATTTAAAGTATTATTTCCTAAGAAAGTAGAATAGCTGCCTCCTTTTATTTCCAAATTTTAGCAAACTATTAACCAATTTTAGAGACCCTCTTAGTCAAACAGAGTAGCTTCCCATTTTTCTAATTGTGAAAAATTATTTTACCCTAAAATGACCCTAACATGCCAAACCTTTTTGTGTCCACACATTTCGCACTAACACCTGGTCTTTCTTCCATGAGGAGTGATCATCCCCATTCCCACCTTCTGAATCTGAGTTGGCTTTGTTTTTACCAATAGAATGTAGAGAAAATAACATGCTATCAGTTTTAAGCACAGTCCTTAAGAAGTATTACAATCTTGTAACATTGTGAATAAACCCAGGATAGCCTGCTGAATGATAAAAGACATATGGCCTAAATAGACATATCTCTCGTGCCTGCTGATAGCAGGCCAGATATCAAACATCTACTATGACCATTCCAGATGAATCACCTCTAGTCACCTATCAGAGTCATATAAGCAAGCCCAATAGAAATCAACTAAGCCTGGCTCACATCAGCAGAACAGCACAAATGAAACTTGGAATTATGAATAATAACAAACGTTTGCTTTAGGTCACTAAGTTTGGAGAAATTTTATTATGCAGTAATATGTTATTATATAAACAATGGTTTTTCTTTTATTTGAGCACTTATTGCCATCTGACATAATTTGTTATTTAATTATATCACCAATGTTAATGAAGTTCATGGAAAGAGTATCAGTCTTTTTCATTGCTTCATTCCCGGAGTCCAGACATACACATGTATCTGTATTGATATTTCTAACAATACATATATTTAAATCTATTGATCTATCTTTTGTGAAAAACTGATTTCAAAAAATGTTCACAAAAATATTATCATAATTTGCTTTTAAGATGTATGTTTCTGATACATTTTATTTATTTATTTTCCTTTTTATGATGTGATATGTATTTTAAAAGTAACATATTTTATTACTAACAAATAAATTAACTCTCATAAATAAATTATTACAGAAGTTATATACTAATCTGAATTATGATGAAAATTGCAAATAAATTAAATTCTACTATTAAAAGGTAAAAAAATTTGAAGTACATAAAAATTGACTATATAAAGCAGATAAGGTGCAAACCTAGAAATATGATTTAGAAAAAATATACTGGAATATGTTAAAGATATGTCAGGCCACTGTAAATAAAAATATACTAAGATAAAAATTGATATCAGAAAAATAGAATTCAATAAAATATATTAAATGGGACAAAAAGAATTGGTACATTTTGAAGAAGAGTATAATGTATATGAATATATAGTATTTATAAACATTTTTGGGCAAATTACATAAAATCACAATTTAGAAAGCAATATTTTATACAAATATAAAACAAAAATGCCAGGAATAAACATTATAATTTGCTTTGAAAATAAATCATATAAATAAAAGTTAAGAAATAAATTTTTAAAATATGAATAAATTGTATCAAGCAAGAAATCAGAGTTAATAGCTTGTAGAAATCCACTAAAACAATAAAATAAAAAAAAATTTGTTCTTTAAAAAACAAAAAAGAAAAGCAATGAAAATGGACTAATTCAAAAAATAAAAAAGGAAAAAGACAATGAAATAAATCATGAGTCAAGAATGAACTCAAACAAATAAAAGAATAAAAAAGACTATAGCAAAACGAATAATGAAACGCAATGTTACAGCAAGACCAATAACGGAAGAAGTCAAATGGCATTCTGAGAATCAGAGAACCAGTTTTATTACACCAGCAGCCTCAGAGGAGTTACAGACTCCCAAGTTTGAGTCCCCTCTTAACAGGCTTTTAGGATACTTATATGGTTGGAATGGGGGTTGGAGGGCTCAGCAAGTGACCAGGGTTACAAAGATAAATGCATACAGTAGGCACCTGGGGAAAGGGATGAAGAGATGGGAGTTCACAGAATTGACATTGAACAGCTTAGAGAATTTACATTTAAAAGCTTACAGAAACAGCTTTGTCCATAATTTTCCACTTCAGTAGCAAAAATATATATGTAAAAAACCTTATAAATGTTAATACTTTAAATATAAAACAAAAAATAAATTCTTAAAATTCAACATCCAAATTACTAAAAAAATTAATATAAAAGATAAAAAAATAGTAGCATAATTACAACAGCAAAGAAAACATTGGCAATTTTGAAAAAAATTGAGAAAATGATAAATCCAAAAATAGGTATTCTAAAGACTAAGAATATTAAACATATATTTTTTTTACAAATAGAATCATGGGTAAATAAAGAAAATCATAAACACATGGCAATATTCGCAGGCTGACCAGGCAAGCCATTTTAAATGGGACAGTATAATTTGTTTCATATTTTCTGACTATCTCATCATTTTAATAGATACAAAGTTTGGACAATTAATTTTGCAAACTCATCTTAGAAAAAGTGCTACATACCTCATTGTTAACTATCACTATGGTCACCTTCTAGGTACGCCCTTTGGGAAGCTATGCACCAATGCCAGCACCTAGTCACCCTTCAAAGCGATTTTGAAACTCTTTTTCTGGATGGCCATGAAAACTGTCCTTGTACTCAAAACCTGACAATGTAACTTGTTGAACTTTGCCACCATGTGCTTGCTTTGGCAGCACTGTACAGATTTGTTTGTGAATTTTATTTTCCAGTTTTGGGTATGAGGACAGTTCTGATGGCCATTCCAGAAAGAGTTCCAAAATTGCCTGCAAGGATAGACTAGGAACTGGCATTGGTGCATAGTTTCCAGAGGGAAGTACTTTGAAGATGACCATAGTGATATTCAGGAATGAGGTTTAAAGCACTTTTGCTAAGATAAGTTTGCAAAATTATTTGTGTGACCTCATATGTCAATTTTGTCCTGTATTTAATTTTTTTTTGTAAAAAACTGGACATGGATGGTTTATTTATCATAAGGCTCTATGCCAACCAATGTGTTCAGTAAAAACCACTAGTGTGACAAAAGAGGAAGTTCTGTTTGTTTTAATCAGTCACAGGCAGGTTTCTTGAGATAGTGACAATCAGACGCCACTCCCTTGCTTGTCTGCAGTGGTAGGGAATTCAAGAGGAAGCTATTAAGCCCTGCTCAGTGTGTGGGAGCCAGAAGGGTCTTGATGCACATGAACTACTGAATGGGCTCACCTGGCTATTTGCTTCTATCAGGTTAGGAGTGTGGAATGCAGTGACTGTGAGTCTTATTGCTATTTCTACCATTATTCCACCATAGAGATTTTTTTCTGCCCTATATTCAGTTTGATTCAAACTTTTCAGACTCATTTTGGTTAAACAGGCTGTTAGCTATTTTTCTATTACAGCAGAACTCTTTGGTGAAATATTAGCATGTACTGACTTGTGATAGCAGTTGGGTTGTTCTTTTTTTTTCTTCTCTTTTTGGTGTATGTTTAAAATGTTTTTGTAGTCCGGCCACTGCAGTCTTACATTAGAGTGATTAGTGTGGTATATCCAATACAGATTTTCTTTACTGTCCATGTGATATTTTATAAGTATTTTATTGATATATGCAAGGAAGCAAGTGTCCACATTAGCTTAATTGAAAAAAATACATATATTTCAGCTACAGAAGTAGCCATGAACACTGAAAATATTGTAAACAATTTCAAGTCCAGAAAAAGTGAAGTGTTTGTGACTACTGATTTCATAAAAAAACTGAAAATATCAGTAGATTCAGAAGAAATTAATGAAGCTAAGGTTTTTGAAGTTGAAAGTTTCTATGAAACCAGCTTAGGATATATTAACTAGTGGGAAGTGTGGTATAGGAAACACTAATAAGTTCAAATAGGTGCTAAGGAACACGCCTGAATGGAAAGAAATACAGGTCAGCTTGAATGAAGAACCAATCACACATAGAGAAACAGAGAAAGTTTGTATATTTTTAAGTGGATCTTCGTAAATTCTACAATTGTGAGGTAGCTGGATATATATAGAATAAAGAAAACATTTCTGTATCTGATAGATGGGTAAATATTTTTCTTCGAAATGAGCAAAAAATGGTCTAAAATTTCAACACTTTTGTAATATTGTAAGGTTTATTCTTTGTCTTCAGGAAGTACAGCACTTTAAAAAAAGAGTATTTTCTGTTATAAACAGTATGTGATCGAAGGAGAAATCTAGACTAAATGTTAGACAATGAAGGTTATGTTAGTTGTAAAACCAACACATGTCATGAAGTGTAAGAAATTTGATGATAAGATTTTGAAGGACAGAAATTTGCTAGGTAAGATTACTTCATCAGAGAAATATTCATAGTATGATCATGCTGAAATGTAGTTCCCCTTTATTTCTACTTAAATTTTTTTGTGTGAGCTCTATCACTGAAGAACAATCATTAGCTCAATATGTTCATGTAATCAAACTTCTATTATTATCTTACTTTTTATGAGTATTACATAACCCTGTTCCATTTTTGTCATCCCAACGTTTCCTTTTTGTCTCAAGAAAATAAGTTCAGCCTAAATATTAGTGAGTGATGTGATATAGCTGTATAGATGAAATACATTTCAGAAAAAAAGAGAGGATTATATTAGTTTGCTAATTAATTTTTTAAAAATAAACTATAGAACATTCTAAGAAATCATATCTCAATACCTGTATCATAATACTGATTCTAAACTATTTTATATGAGACTTTTATAATTTTAGGCAAAAGATTAATCCTATATTATTAATATTGCTTTAGCACACAGAACAGTTAAAAAGATTTCTCACCACATATTTTTAATTTATCATTTACCTTATAAACTTGCAGACGAAAACATTTTTTAAAACACAGATGAAACTCTGTAATATCATTGTGAATTAAATTAACTATCACATAAAAATTAAAGAACACCATTGTTAACTTCAAAAAAAGTTATTCCTGTTTATTACTAAAATTCAAAACTGATCCAATTAGAAAGTTTATTAGCTGCAAATTAGATTAAAATAATCCCAAAATAAGTTTGATCAAATTCGACATTTCTTCTTAGCAAAACAACAAAACCAGAACAGGCTATTTCTCCAACATAATAAAATAAGTATTATCTCAAACAAAAGCAGTAGTCATAGTTACTGTTTAAATGTTCCACTGACAAAAGTATTTCTATAAAAAAATCAAAAATAAAATTTTGGATGCTGACTATCATCCAAAATTAATGACACAAGAAAACAAACTAATAAATTTTGAAAAACAATAAGAAATATTTTAATGTTGTATATTTAATTGCTTATCTAAACAACTCAAAAAATTCAAAATATTAGTTTTAAATTTTAGATGCACTTTTTTAAAATAAAAGAAATAACCACCTATATGAATGATTATAAATAATTTCATTAACAAAACTTTCCCAGACTAAATAATAAATTTAATGACATCTATAAATGTACTATACAAAGAGAATAAAAATTAACTGATTGACAAAATGATTTAAATAAATACACTGATAAATAAATAGATGATTAAAAAGTGAGAAAGAACATATAAAATAAATGTAATGTAAGGCTATAAAAAAAAATCTATGTGTGATGAAAGACCATAATTATAAAGGGGAGGAGGTAAATATCAGGAAAACCATTTGCAACAAATATAATTGTAAGGTTAATATAAAATATATGAAATATTTTGGAAAGAATATAAGAAAAATTTATTACCCAATTTTATAATTCACTAGGTATATACTATGATAACAAGTTAAAAATTAAAGACATATATAGGGGAACCTCAAAAATACTAGACTTATCTTCTAGAGGGCAGGCCCTTATAGCATAGATTTCCCTGTTAGGTGAATGTTCTAGAAACCCATCTGCTTCAGTGTAACAGTTGGAATTGTTGTGAGAGATTACTTTTGGCTTTTTGGAAGCTCTTTCAATGCGTTTGCCCATTTCATGATGGGTAGTTTAAAAGAACAATGTGTGGCATGAGAATGCACCTGCCTACATCACACTGAGTGTTGAGCAACTTTTGACCAAAATGGCACTGATCTCATACCAAGAGACTTGCTTTTTATTTCCCTGAATTGAAAAAGTCCTCAAAAGAAAACATTTAGTCAACGTAGAAAAGGTGAAGCAAAAATATGGCAGAAGCAGTAAAGGACATCAAAATTGATGAGTTCAAAACCTGTTTTGAGCAGTGGAGATAGCATCTTTATAGGTATAGTGCATCAAATGGAGAGTACTTTGAAGGTGACTGAAGTTTGAACATGTAAGAAAAAATACACAATTTCTTATAAATAAATTATGTTTTTTTGAGGTCCCCTTTGTATTCATGAAAACATATCTTACTATGTCATTTAATTATAACATATATATTTTAATGACTACATACTAATAAATATATCATAAATAAGGGAAATCTAAAAGCAAGCTGAACTTAAATAAGAAGAAATAGATTAAAAACATTTTCTTACATCTAAACTAATATTACACAGTTAGTTGAAATAGTATGTATGTTTAATAAAAATAATTTTATAACAGTTCATGTGGAGAAAATTTTTTTAAATTTAAACTTTTGTAAAATAAATTTATATAAAACTTAGTCATAGAAAACTATAGTATAAATGTATTTACCCATGATAATATAATGAGTGATCATTGGTTGGTAGAATAATAGTTATATCTGGCTGGTGGAGCTATTATACGTTTTCATTTTCATTATGTCTTTTCTACATTGTTTAAAGTAACATATTACTGATATATTTTTAAATGAGGTTCTTTCATTAAAGTGAACAGGTTAATATGCACAACTATTAAAGCAGAAAGCCAAAACCAAGCTTGTTCAACCCATGTCTGCAGGCTGCATATGACCCAGGATGGCTTTCAATGCAGCCCAACACAAATTCATAAACTTTCTTAAAATATGAAAATTATGCAGGAACCTTTTTTTCTTTTTAGCTCATCAGCTATATTTAGTGTTAGTGTATTTTATTTGTTGGCCAAGACAATTCTTCTTTCAATATAGCTCAGAGAAGCCAAAAAATTGGACATCTCTAGCCTAAACAAAGCAAGGTATGACTTGTGAAAAATGCCCTATATAGACATTTCATATTACAAACCTATTATTAAACAGCTGGAAATTAAATCCACTTATTTTAAGTCTTAGCCTCATTCTCTTCCAATTATGTACACACATGAGGGCTAACTGAAAGAAAATTAGCCATAATGCCTCTATTTTTCATATTACATGGCTGGATAGTTTTCTGACAGCCTTTGTATATATATTATGATGTCAGATAATTAATTTCAGGAACTCAGCCTATAAAAGTGCTACATACCTCATTGCTGAATATCACTATGGTTACCTTCAAAGTACTCCCCTTGGAAAGCTATGCACCAATGGCAGCACCTAGTCTAACTTTCAAGCAATTTTGAACTCTTTTTCTGGAATGGCCAACAGAGTTGTCATTATGTCCAAAATCTGACAAGTTCATGAACTTGTCACAGTGTGCTTACATTGATAGCACTGTATAAAGAACTTAATATGATGTCATCACCTTGCCAAGATTATAATGACACCTTACTAAGTTCTTAGTACACTGCTACCAATGTAGGTGCATGGTGGCAAGTTCATAAACTTAACTGTTATATTTTGTGTCCAAGGACAACTCTGATGGCCATTCCAGAAAAAGAGTTCTAAATTTGCTTGGAAGGGTGAACTAGGCACTGGAGTTGGTGCATAGCTTACCAAGGGATGTATTTCAAAAGTGACCATAGTGATATTAAGCAATGAGGCATGTAACACTTTTTCTAAGATGAGTTTGAAAAATTAGTTGTCTGAATTTGTACCTGTTGCAAGACCAAGAGTGTGACATGCAGCTTCAGTTGGCATGATGACAGCCTGGAACTGGAGAAGGAGATTGTATCTCTGAGGTAAGTAGATGGAGACTTTATGTCTGAAAGGGGAAAAATATCTCAAAAGAAAACAATATTGAAAGAAGCAATTAAACATTTTTGAAGACCTAGGTGTTGATTTCATGAAATGTCTTTACAATCCACCCGGTGCTCCAACTAGAATAATTGTATATGTACACCCACTAAGATTCTGTAGTGAAGGTTAGTAATAGATTCCATAGTGAAAGCTAGTAATAGATTCAGGCTAGTGGAAATAACATTACCACTGCTGTCACTGATGTGAAGTTAGATGTTAGCATGAACAATAATGTGGGTTCTCTTTTCTCTAGAGCAGCAGTTCTCAACTTGTGGGTCACAACCTCTTTGGAGGTCAAATAACCCTTTCACAGGGGTCACCTAAGACCATTAGAAAACACATATCAGATATTTACATTATGATTCATAACAATAGCAAAATTGCAGTTATGAAGTAACAACAAAAATAATTTTATGGGGGTCACCACAACATGAGGAACTGTATTAAAGGGTGATGGCATTAGGAAGGTTGAGAACCACTGTTCTAGAGTCTGATATCCTTCTGGCTGAAATTAACTTTTCAATTATGCGTGGGCATTTTTTAGGATGGAGGTTAACATTCAACAGTCAGCAATATTAATCACAATGCTTTCTTATTCAGATATAGGACTTTATAAGTTTTTGGTTTCTTTTAGTTGTTTTATTTTTTTAAATTTATTTTTAAATTATGGTTGACACAATTTTACATTAGGTTCAGATCTACAACATAGTGATTGGACATTTATATATCTTATAAATGGGTCACCTTGATCAGTATGGTATCTATCTGACATTATACAATTTGAAAAGTTCTGTGCACCCCTTTGCTCATTGTAACATTATTTATAATACCCATGATATGAATGCAACCTACATGTCCATCAGTAGATGAGTAGATGAAGATAATATGGAACATATTACTGAGCTATAAAAAAAATAAATTTAGCAATTTGAGACAACTTGGATGGACCTAGAGGATATTATGCTAAGTGAAATAAGTCAGAGAAAGAAAAATACCATATGATTTCACTTACATGTAGACTCTGACAAACAAACTAAAGGAGCTCACAAATTTTAATAATAGAGTAACTTTATTCAAAATTTGATGTGTAAAGAGAAAATAAATAGAATTATCAGAATTGGGTCATAAGAGATCTTCACTATGTGAGAAATACGGCATTTAAACAAGTTTGTGGAAAACCATACAAATAGTAATGTGAGGTATTATGAATAATATTTCTAATTATGTTAATGGAATATACATGTGTGTGTGTGTGTGTATATACATATATATAATAGTTCTTGACTTAATCTCTTTTGTGTGAGTAATATTAAGACTATAATCATTAGAGTTTAACTTTTGAAGACAAGAATAATAATTTTTTTTTCAAAATTAATTTTAAAATGTACAGTTTATAGAAAATTAATACCAATATAGAAATTTTGAGGTATCTAACCATATAGTAAGAATTATCTATGATCAGACTTCCCTTAGAAGTATTACACTTAACATTGCTCTGTTTGCTTCCAGCCTGTCACTTTCTCCTTGTGTTCCTCCCTCCTTTGTTCTTCTCTTCTTTTACCTATTTCTTCCTTATATCTTCCTTTCTTTTTCTCTTTATCTTGCATCTTCATTCTTTTATATGCACCAAGCAAATTATTATTTATCTAGCTTCCTATCTTTCAATGTATTAATTATTAATATTATATTGCATATGTGACATTCAATTTTGCTTGTCTTTAACAAATCAATTTATATTATGACTGATTTTTTAACATACTTAAATATTTGTTATAAACATAACCTTTCATGGCTATATGTCATAATAAAAAATGCTTAATTAAACCATATAATTAATGTTATTCTGAAATCATTTTTTATATAAATGTTTTTAAACATTTATATAATGCTTCTCTTATCACTGTAGAACAAAGTCAGAATTTCTGTTCTTCAAATGATTTATAAGCATTGCACAATTCCATAAGAAGGTATTTAGAATTTATATTAACTTCTTGAATATACATGTACACAAAAATATTACCTTAACATATGCTTTAATTTCTGTTTAGTTAGTATGTGTATGTCTTGTGTGTTTTGAAAGTTCAGCTATTCTTAAAGAGGTTTCTTTTTCTTGGAAAGATTATATTAATTGATTATATTAACAATTTATGAATATCAGTATAATATATACCTCATTTTATTATTCTTTATTATGAAAATATAACTTTCCAAATTGGAAATAGTTCCCTCACTTCCACCAGAGAATTAAAATAAATATTTTAACTATATGAGCCCAGTAGCATTATTGTGAAATGAAATTGTGAATCTCACATTTTATTTGCCAAGACAAATTTGTTATGCCATCAGAAACAAAATTATCTATGGTCTTAAGCAGCAAATGGAATACTATAGCCAAGGGTTATTTACAAATTGACAATAAAATAAAGGGTTTGAGACAAAAAATTGTGCTCCAAAGTAACCTATCTGAAAATGAAAGCTGTTGAGCCACCACTTAAATCACAATAGTGATTTCTGGGGAATTTTAGACATATTATAGCTCTTTTTGGAAGTTCAGAGTAATTAATTAAAGCAACCTCACTTACTTTGCCAACTGTACAATGGCTGTGCCTTAATTTGTTTTTGTTATTATTTTTATCTATGACTCAAGATTAAAATACCAGACTGTGACAGAATGCTACAATGTTAGAGTTCATACTGCTCGAATTTCTCTGTTTTGTATTGTGCTTTCTCTTTTATTCTTGCCTTTTATTTTATTTTATAAATGAAGTCTGAATCAGATATTGCTCCATAAAGAGTAAGCCATTGATATACACGTCAAGAAAATAGTGATTTGGTGAAAGAATACATTGAACTTTTGTGACATATTTCTTGAAAATTAATTATCTTTACACTTATTCTATGTGACAAGTCAGCTCTCCCCATTTCACAGAGGGAAATTTGAAAAAGAGGCAAGAGACTTGTCACACTTATTAAGAACCAAAATAAAAACAAAACCCAGAGTTTCTCAAGAATAAACCACAGTTTTGTATTGGGAACTGTCTTTCTGTTTTTTTTAGAGAAATCATTTCAGGTAGCTTGTTTATTAACTGATTTGTGTACAGGCAATAAAAAAGTCAGGAGGGTTATGTACAATTCCAGTGCTTTGACAAAGATATCTTTAAAGAAGTGCAAGCAATTTTTATCAGAGGTCAGTATTTTCTAAATTAATTTATGTTTATTTTTTAAGGGATCATAGAGCTGAGTGTGTATTTTTAAAAGAGCCCCTTCTTTACCAAAGCAGCATTGACTGTGTAGTCCATCTTTCATCTGAGAAAAAAATTATGAGATGATACAATTAAATTTCAGAGACTCACTTAGAAAGTGGACCTGATCTTAGAGCTTTCAGTGAAATACAATACAAATTTTAAATATTAAGGTTATCCCTCTTATGATTCATTTTAAGTAGTTCTTTCTGAGATTTTTTGTTTTCTATCATTTTCAGGCACACACTTATGTTTGAATTAGTTGGGCATATTTCTCATTTTAGCAAAAGAGAATGCATACTATGGAGAACTGCAGAGCAGTTTCACTAAGTGAGTGTCAGAAAAGACTTAGACCACCACTGTCCAAATTTTTGGCTTTCCTTGGCCACATTGGAAGTATTGTCTGGAGCCACACATAAATATACACTAACACTACAGATACCTGATGAACTAAAAAAAAGGTCACAAAAAAAATCTCATAATGTTTCAACAATTTGTGTTGGGCCACATTCAAAGTCACCTGGGCTGCATGTTGAACATGGCTGACTTAGACTATCTAAGCTGTATTTAAGTGATTTGGGGGAGAATTCAAGGAAATGGAACTATTCTGGATGGAGTACTTTTATGAAGAAGAGACAGTTCTATGACTAAGTCTCTTTATATATGTTATCTAGAAGAATAAATAAGAGCAAATCTAAAACTGTGGTTGGCAAAGAAGTAGCAGTAACCCATATTATCCAGGTTAGAGGAACGTGAGACACTTTTCTGATTTAGACTATGTTCATATGTTTTCTGAATACATACATTATTATTAAGTGAGCTTCTCTTTGTCTTGATATATTATTATTACAGCATAGCCCTGTATCATGATGATGTTCTACAAAACTGCATAATAATACATTTTAAAAATGAGTTATATTTTCAAAGTATTAAAGAGAAAGAATTTAAATATAAATTTTTATTTTAAGGTAAATAATTATTAAACATGAGGGCAAAACAAAAATATTTTGAGATTGATAAAACTCCCAAAATTTAAATATACCCCAAAAATATTTTTAAAACTATTCTTAGAAGAAATATTTTAATTAAGAGAAAAGAAATCCAGAAGAAATAATCAAGATACAGGTGTAATAACATCAAACAAATAAATAGTTTTTTTCTAAAGTATTTAGTTTGAAATATAATTAATATGTTTTAAATTAGAGAATTAAACTTTACAAAGTGTCCAAAAATATGTAAATTGGTTTTATAAAAGAAAATGTAAAAACAAACCAAAACAAAACTGAAAGGCTTTTCATAACAGATAACAAAATAGCAGCATGTGCTACACTGTGGGTATGAGTGTAATTTGGCCCACATTTTGGAAAAAAAGTTTTTTTATTATCCAACAAAGACAAAGGTCCAACAATTCACTCTGCAAAGAAACCAGGTTTATAATTTTTATAGTAGCTGTTTGTGAAAATATCCTTCAGAAGTAGAATGAAAGCAAAGTATATAA
Source organism: Lyroderma lyra (assembly GCA_004026885.1). Taxonomy (NCBI): domain Eukaryota; kingdom Metazoa; phylum Chordata; class Mammalia; order Chiroptera; family Megadermatidae; genus Lyroderma; species Lyroderma lyra. The sequence continues at coordinate 149,408 of PVJL010002512.1, read as the reverse complement.
GCAAAATCATGATGAAGCTCATGAACATAATGCTCAATGAAAAAAATACAAGACAGAATAATTCAGTATCAACTTTGTGCAGAATAAATCGACATGGGAAACTAAACATATTATTTAGGGATAAAACACCTGAAGACTAGCTGAATAAAGCTCTTATGATTAAGGACATAAAGAAGAAGCCATATTGAAACTGAAAGGAGAAACAAAGATGCAAAATAGGTTGGTCCCATACCTATGTATGAAGGTTAAGGATTAGGAGAGATATTTCAGCTTTGAAGCTCTCTCTTGAAAAGTGAGGAGTTTCAGGCCCACACTGGGCTCCCCAGCCCAGACAAGCAGTGCTAAGAAGAGGAACCCCCATATCCTCTGGTTCTGAAAATCAGCAGGATTTTATCTTGGAGAGATGAAGGGCTGCTGGAAGCCCAGGCATCCTCTTAAAGGGCCTGAATATCAGCTCACTCAATGATGGATACAATTGTGTTGGTCTCTAGCACTGGTCAACAGCTTGAAAAGCATCAGAGATCTACACGGTTGAACTGACCTGTCTGGTTTCAGGGTGAAACCTAAAGGGGCAGCTCTCTTCGTGATTTTATGTCTTTGCTTAGCACTCCCCCAACCCATCTTACAAAGCCAGGTAGGTGGCAAATTTGAGTCTCCATGAAACTTATTCCATCCTTGTGATTGCTTGAGAAGACACCCCACCCAACTCACACACAGAACCTGAACCTCTTTAAGTAGCTTATAGTAAGAAGCCGTTGGGCACTGCTCATGCTGTAGACTTCCCTGAAATCTCTGAAAGGGCCACAACCTTCCCCCTACATACACACCAAAAGTAGTAGATGGCTTCTGCATAACCTGTATTTCTTGCTAAGTAGCTCCAAGTCTGAACACTAGTTCAGCCTGCCTTGGTTTATAGCATAGCCTCTACAAGCCCAGCACAGGCAGCTACCAACCACAAATCACATTGTAGCTCCTACTAGATGGCTGTGGACCTAGCACAGGCCATGGCTGATTTGGACTTGAACTGGAGCCCCTCCCAAGAGCCCCCAGAACCAACACACCTAGTCTTTACTTCAAACACCATCACAGCACCATACAATTAGCTCCACAAGTGATACACCCAAAGGGTGGACTCAGCAGGTCTCAGAGCCCCACTAAAGAGAACATCACTCTGTGAAGTCAGCTGTCACACAACAGCTTCCCTACTGTAGTCATAGTCAGTCCTCACAGCCAGTCAGCTTCTGTGTGTAGATGAGGGAGGGTAAATTCCACCCATTGACATGTCAAGAGCAATGAAGGCTCATATACAAGAAGAAAGCACATACAACTTACACATGGATACTTCAAGAGCACCTGGCTCAGATGGCAAGGGACAATGTACCACTGGGGCTCACAGGACACCTACTACATAAAGCTGACTTGCCAAGACTTGGAGATGTAGCAAATCTACAAATCTATAGTAAACAAACATAAGGAGGCAGCCAAAATGAGAAAATAAAGAAACATGTTCTAAATGGAGGAACAGAACAAAACTTTATAAAAAGAACTAAGCAAACTGCCAAAAACAACATTCAACCAAAACACTGGTTATAAGGATGCTTAATGAATTAAGTGAGAATTTCAATAAAAAGATAGTACATATAAACATAAAAAAGGGCATAGAAGCCATAAAAAAGAACAAGCCAGAAATTATGAATACAATAACTGAAATAAGAATGCACCAGGAGGAATCACCAGCAGACTATATAAAGCAGAGGGTCAACTCAGTGATTTGGAAGGCAAAGTAGCAGAAAAAAAACCAAAAAGAAACTATGAAGATACTTTAGGAGACCTCTGGGACAACAATAAGTATAACAACACTTGCATCATAGGAGTATGTACCACAGGAGGAATGAGAAAGAAAGGGATTGAGAACCGAATTAAAGAAATAGTGGTTGAAAAGGTTCTTAACCTGTTGAAGAAAATAGACATACAAGCAAAAAAGTACAGAGTTCCAAACAAGGTGAACAAAAACAGGCTACACCAAGACACGTTATAATTAAAATGGCAAAGGTTAAAGACACAGACAGAAAAGCAGCTAATTACTTACAAGGGAGCTCTCATAAGATTGTCAGCTGATTTCTTAACAGAAATTTTGCAGGCCAGAAGGGATTGGCACACAATATTCAAAATAATGAAAAGCAATGACCTTCAACCAAGATTACTCTACCCAGCAAGACCATCAATTTGAATCGAAGAAATAAAGAGCTTTTCAGACAAAAGAAAAAAGAAAAAAGAAAAAAAAAGCTAAAGGAGTTTCTCACAACAAACCAGTATTACAAGAACTGTTAAAGGGACTACTTTAAGACAAAGAAAAAAATTAAAAATATGAAGAATAAAATGGCAATAACTACATACCTATCAATAATTACTTTAAATGTAAAAGAATTAGGTGCTCCAATAAAAAAATGTAGAGTATTTGAATGGATACTAAAACAAGATATAAGTGTCCATTAATAGACAATTGGATAAAGAAGATGTGGGACATACATACAAAGGAATACTACTTGGCCATAAAAAGGAATACAATTTTATCCTTTGCAACAACATGAATGAACCTAGAGGATATTATAATAAGTGAAATGTCAGACAAATAAAAACAAATACCATATTATTTCACTTATATGTGAAATCTAAGAAGTAATAATAATAAATGAACAAAAAACACCAAAAACAAATTAATAGATACAGAGAACATTTTGATGTTTGCCAAATAGGAGGGGACTTGAGGGGATGGGAGAAAAAGGTGAAGAAATTAAGCAGTGCAAAATGGCAGTTATGAAATATCCATAGGGATGTAAAGTATAGCATGGGGAATATATTCAATAATAATGTAATAACTATGTATGATATCAGATTGGGACAAGACTTATTGGGGGGATCACAACCTAAGTTACAAGGGCTGGCTAAGACATTCACTGAACAGAAGAGTTATTAGAGAGGTGGTAGTACTAGTGCATAGAGTTTGATTGTGTAACTTGGTATTAGTACATGTGCCAAATTTCAGCCAGTCTCATTTGTGTTCTTTCACATATCACTAAAGTAGCACATCAAATGTGAAGAAAATCACAAGTATGGATAAAACTAAATTTTGCACTATCATTAAGTTCCTCACAAAACAAAGGAAAACACCTCAAACCATTTTGGAGGACATGTTATTAGTTTACAGATACTGTTGCCTTGAGAAATCCATGGTTTACAAGTGGTATAGCCTTGTCAAACAGGGAAGAGTGTCCATTGAAAATCACCTCCGTCCAGGATGCCCTGTTGAGGCAACTTTCTCAGACACCGTCAAAAAGGTTGACAAACTTGTAATGGAAGATGCCAGATTGAATAAAAAGCAGCTTGCAGACATGGTTGGAGTATCACCTACAACCATTTGATATTCTCCATTAGCATCTGAGGATGCCAAATGTCAGTGCAAAATGGGTACTGAGAATGCTCATGCAGCTTATGAAACAAGTATGTTGAGTATTGATGACAGTTTTTAGACTTGTCACTGGAGATGAAACTTGGGTTCATCATTATGAGCCTGAGTCAAAGCAGGAGTCCAGCAAGTGGCAGGAAAAGGGAAAGCAACCTCCTAAGAAGTTTAAGGTGTCACAATTGGCTTGAAAAATTATGGCTACTACATTTTGGGATATGGAGGGTATTCTGTAGATCAGTTACAAAGATAAGGGTGTCACAATAACTTAGAGTATTATTTCTGTGTGCTGAAATAGTTAGAAGAATCTGTGAAGAAAAAAGAAAAGGAAAATGGACCAAAGGGGTGCTGCTATTGTTGCACAACAGAGCTCCTGTGCACAAGAGCAATGATGCATTGGCTATTCTTCATGACTGTGGCTTCTAAATGTTAAACCACCCTCCATACAGTCCATACCTGGCTCCCTCTGATTATTATTTGTTTCCAAATACAAAAGAAAAGCTTTGAGGGAAGAAATTATAGATGATGATGAGGTAAAAACTGCAATTAGAGGGGAAAAACAAAACTTTTTTTGAAGGTATAAATGAACTTATTGAAAGATCTAAAAAGTGTAGTAGTATTAAGGGTGAATATATTGAAAAGAAAGGATAATAACATTTTTACCCTTTTTCCCCTTCATCCTGTGAATTTCTTGACCATCCCTCAGATATAAATGTCTAACCAATGTGCTGTACAGCTGAAACTAATATAATACTGAATGTCAAGTGTAATTATAATTAAAATAATACATAATAACGATAATTATTATTATAAGTAAAGAAATTTTAAGCACTGGAGAAAAGATAAGTATGATAAACTCAACTTTTCTGACAGGGGTTTATCAATTTTGTTGACTTTCTCAAAGAACCAGCTCTTTGTAATATTAATTTTTTTCTATTGTCTTTCTCTTTTCTAATTGGTTTAGTTCTGCTCTAATTTTTATTATTTCTTTCCTTCTGCTGACTTTGGCTTTTGTTTGTTCTTCTTTTCCTAGTACTTTAAGATGGGATATTAAGATGTTTACTTGTGATTTTTCTTAAGATAGGTCTGTAATGATATAAATTTCCCCCTTATTACTGCTTTCGCTGGGTCCCAATAATTTGATGTGTTGTATTTTCAATGTCATTAGTTTCTATATATTTTAAATCTCTTCTTTATTTGTTCTTTTATCCAATCATTTTTAAAAAGATGTTGTTTAATCTCCATGTGTATGTGTTTTTTTCTGCTTTCCTTTTACATTTGATTGCTAATTTCAAAGCTTTGTGGTCTGAGAATACACTTGGTATGATTTAGATCTTCTTGAATAAGCTGAGGCAACTTTTGTTTGCTAATATGTGGTCTATCTTTGAGAATGTTCTATGTGCACTAGAAAAGAAGGCATAGTCTTTTTTGCTGGATGAAATATCCTGTAAATGTCAATTATGTCCAATTGCTATAACGTCATTTAGAGCTTATATTTTCTTATTTAGTTTCTGTTTGGATAATCTGTCCATGGCTGTTAAGGGGATGTTCAAGTCTCCCACAATGATTGTGCTTTTGTCAGTTTTCTCTTTCAGATCTGTTAGTAGTTGCTTTGTATATTTTGGTTCTTCCTGGTTGGGAGCACATATATTAACTAGTGTCAAGTTGTCTTGTTTTGTATTGTGCCTTTTATCACTATGTAATGTTCATCTTTGTCTCTTGTTATCTTGTTTAACCTGAAGTTTATTTAATCAGATATACTATGGCAACACCTGCTTTTCTCTGGTTACCATTTGCTTGGAATATTGTTTCCCATCCTTTCACCCTGAGTCTGTGTTTTTCCTTATGGCTGAGGTGTGTCTCTTGTAGACAGCATATGGATGGGTTTTGTTTTCTAATCCAGTCTGCTACTCTGTGTCTTTATTGGTAACTATATTCCATTAACATTTAGAGTGATGATTGATATGTGATGATTTCCTGTGGCCATTATTTTTTTGTTGTTTTTTCATTTTATTTTTGTTTCTTTCTTGTTGCCCCAACTCTATTCCATTTGTCCTGATATTTTGTTTCAAGTCAAAGAGCCGCCTTCATTATTTTTTGAAGTGCTGGCTTTCTGCTGGTGAATACTCTCAGCTCCTATTTGTCTGAGGCCTTTATTCCTCCTTCATACTAAAGAATAATTTTGGTGGATAATTTATTCTTAGCTGAAAGTTTCTCCCTTTTAAAGTTTTGAATATTTCATTCCACTCTCTCCTGGCTTGCAGAATTTCTACTGAGAAGTCTGATGCCAGCCTGATGAGTTTTCTTCTAAAGGTTGTAATTCTTTTTTCCCTGACTGCTGTGAGAATTGTCTGTTTGTCTTTAGTTTTTGACACCTTTAGTACTATGTGTCTTGGAGAAGAACTGCTAGGGTCCAGGTTTCTAGGGGACCTATTTTTCTTTTTACTTTGGGGTTCCAGATCTTTCCATATATTTAGAAAGTTATTTTCTATTATTTGTTTGAGTGTGTGCTTTGTAGAGTGCTCTGCTCCTTCCTCTAATCCTATTATCCGGATGTTGTTTTATCTCATGGACTCAGATAGTTCTTGCAGAGTTCTTTCAACCTTTTTAGTTTTATTTCCTATCTTCCTCTTTTTGAGATGTTTCTGTGTTCCTATCTTCAATATCACTAATTCTTTCCTCCATTTCTTTGGCCCTTTTTCCTATGGCAGTTATTTTTTTTTCTCACTTCTTTTATTGTATTATTTGTCTCTCAAATTTTTATCTCATTCTTCCCTGTGTTTTGAATTTCTTTGTTAAATTGTTCCTTTTGTTCATAAATTTTCATTCTTAGATCAATAACCTCAGGTATAGTGTTCTGCCAGCATGTTTTTATTTCTCTCAGAGATTTTAGAATGGCTACTTTAAATCCTCTGTCACGTAGTTCAGAAATTTCTAGGTCTATGAGATCCTTTTCTGGAAATTTTTTCATCTTATTTCTCAGCAGTTTTAGATACTAAGGTACTCATATTTTCTGCTGGGTTCTTCTTTGGCATGAAGGCTTTATGTTCAGCAGAGCCTAGGAGCTCTTTCTTCCTCTGATTAGTATTTCTGTGATGTCTTGCTATTGAGCAGACACTAGGTGGCACTGGGTGCCAAATTTTGGCAGAAAGAGGAGATGTTTAAGCTTTATCTCTGGTTTCCAGCTGCATTTTGAGACAAGGTGCATCTATCTGTGGTCCTTCTGCTTCTTGCAGTTAGTTGGGGAAGCTGTAGGGAGGGGAAGGCCAACAAAATGCATGCTAGTGCAGCTCCAACCTCCTCTCCTTTGCTGGGGAAGCTGGGGGAGATGAGGGAGGCTGATGGAATGTGGGCTGAGGCCTCTTTCACTGCCTGGGGCAAATGCTATCAAATCTTTTTTGCCTTTTTGGGTCTGCTCCACCAGCCAGCCACTGGGGTGAAGTCTGCAGGTGTGCCCCACATGGGTCCAAATCTGCGGACCTGATGTCACAGATCACGCAAAGGCTTCCAACTTGCCTCTGCCATGGGTTGGGAACCACAGCCCTTTGGAGGAGCTGTGTGCATGTGTGCTGAGGGCCGCAGGGACACCATTTGCCAAGGTGCTGTCTCTGGGGCCCCACCTCAGCCTGTGGCTGTTCAGAATCTTTGTTCAGTCTCTTTGCTACTCAAGAGCTTCAGAGGCTGGCTCCCAAGCTCTTTCCCCAACACACTGTTCTAAGGCCCTGCTCCCCCAAGGTCTCCCACTGTTCTGTCATGCTGGCTTTCACTCTTGTCACCTCTTGGCTACCTCCCTCCTATGCACTGTGCTGCTCCCAGATAGTCAGCAGTGATGGGGTCCTGTTTTAATCTGTCTCTGCTCCCTCCCCTTTCTCCTGCTCACCCCCTTCTCTCCAATATTCTGGTGTTTTCCTGCCATGCATGGATTTCTCAGCTGTCTCTGTGTCACTCAGCACCTTCTTTCTTGGCTCCTGAATGGCTATTTAATTTTGTTTTCTGGGAGAGGCTTTAGGGACCTCTTCCCTGATCACCATCTTGCCCTCTCTTCATATATTTTTTAACTAAATCTTTAAACCTATTTCCCTACCTGCTTTTAAAAATACTTTTAATAAATTTCCTCTCACAGTGTTAATTTCTTTAAAATAATACAAAACAAAAATAATAAATTTAGAATAAAAGCATCATATTCTAAGATATTTTTAGGACACAGAATTAATGTGAAATACATTAATATAAATATTATACTGAGGTCAATTTTTAATTTCTGTCTTAATTTCAAAACTAATCTTATTTTATTTAGCTTTGGAAATCTGTGTTTAAATTTACTTCATTAAGTGATAAAAATCCTCATAATAAAATAATGCTAATTCCAGTGAACCATCACATGCCTTTTTACTGAGGGAGTTTATTGGTCAGAATTCTCATATTCTAATCATGCATAAATATGTCTCTAAGTTGTGTCAAATTATTTTAAAATAAAAATGTTCATCACCTTCTTAATAATATGTCTTATTTGCATTTGATTTTAGACAGTCAGCCTCACAAAACTCAGTGATAATTCCTCAAGAAGAAATCCTGATGTAGAAATTATTGATTCTTGAAGAAATTTTGAGGTACATAAAAATAGCTTTCAAAGAAAAAGAGGACTATTCCCATGATGTAAACAAATAATGTTTCAAGAAGCCCTTGCAAAGGTTTTTTTATAATTGTAAATCTTAGATATAAAAAGAATATTTACCATATCTGAGTCACAAGGTCAGCATTCCATAAAAGCTTCATATAATAGATGTGTATTAATTAAATTTGTTTGGAAAAAGAGGGAGAGAAAAGAACCGATCCCATTAGGAATTCAAAAACTTGTTATTAAGCAATCAAAATAGTGAAGTTTTAGTTATCATTTTCAGCAATAAGATTCAATATATTGAATCAATATTAATTTAAAATAGAAAGTGTGTCTTTAAAAATGCTTGTATTTGGGATTTCCTTGTGGTTTAGTGGCTAGGCTTCAGTGATCTCAACGCCGCACCCTGGGTTCAATTCCCAGCCAGGGAAATAACCCCTTCCCCTCCAAATACTTATATTTCTTAGACATCCAGTAAGGTTCAAATATTTACTTGAAGGTTTTTGTAGAATTTTGGCGTTAATACATTTCCACTATGAGGTGAATACAAGTTCAAAATTTCAACCAAGTTCTCCTTTAGTGCTTTCTAATTTCCCATATTTTTTTTCATACAGCTATTGCCATCCATGATCATAAGAGAGATTTCAAGAAATTTTAAAATAGTAACTATCCATCTATTGCAAATCAGTCACAGTGTTTCTTGTAGAATAAACAGAAGGGGCCCAGAGCCAGAATATTCTGACATTTAAAAGGTCCTGACCTTAATTAGCTCATACCCAGTTATGAGACCTAGACAGTTCACTCTCACAACGGGGCTATTATGTAGCTGTGTAGTATGTTCTGTTTCTGAATATTTCCTCTTTGACAACATGACTCAAATGGTTAGAAGTTAGTCCTTAGATTGTTCACCTTAAACTTTGAAATAGACTCTTTAGCTATTTATTATGATTATTTATTAGAAAATTTTCTATATTATTGTAAAGACATGTTCCTTGATTGAAAATAATTTGAGGAATTGATTATTAAATAATGTGTCTACTAACAATGTCATTTTTTATTCATTTTTAAAATTCATACATTGTCTTTATATTTGTATGCTTTTTATCCTAAATTTTAATACTGAAAGTGTGCTTCTGCATCTTTTCATCTAGTCATTATTCAAATCATCAATGAAAAAATGTCATTTAACTGTTACATATATTATTTATAGTGTATCTGTCTATAACTATTTATGTGATAAGGATTGGGTTCAAATAATTTATCTAATAGGAAAAATTAAACTATGAAAGCTATAAATAAGAGAAATAAACTAGCTAGGACCTAAAGGAAATACATAATAAGAATACAGAGATGCCTGAGAGAATCTCATGGCAGAGATTCAGACCTGAGGATTGGATTAAGCTATGACCTCATGATTATTTCTCTGATCTCAGTTATTAAGTATTTCAATTTGGACTGAGACTCTGGATTCGTAAGTCATAGTCCAATGCTTATTCTAGCATAAAACTAAGATTAATCTAAAGATGATCTCAAGCCTCATGGGTGTTATATGTAACTGAAATATATATCTCCTGAATAACCTATTCAATTTTGTTTATTTTGAACTCCACTTTTATGCAAAGAATATACACTCATACCAAGAACCCCAGAAGGACAATGGTGGATTTAATATCCATAAGTAGCAATTACAATGAACGTTTGTTGAACTTTCTTGAATGCATTTGTACATATACGTCCAAGTGTGCTTTAAATAGAAAAATAGTTAGAGACATTGTATTTCCTTATATGAGTATTAAGTGAAACAGTATTTGTTTCTCTAAGAGAAGCACCAACATCATACCCACACATGGTACACATAATGCTCTGATGCCCCTTTTGTAGGGTACTAGTTCAGGAGAAACTGAAGTATTGATTATCCATGCTGCAAAGGGAATTGCAAAATAATCATTTGCTTAATAGGAACTCCTCAAGATTAGACTACCAAATTTCTTTATCATTGTGATGACTTAAAGAATTACTGTTTCTGAATGCCTGACTTATTTCTATTCTATAAGAACATGTGATGAGTTGGAAATAATTATGTAATGAGTTAAGTTTTTTGAATAGAGACATATCTAGGTAACAAATTTTCATTTCAATAAATTCTAACAAATAAAATTTCTGTTTAACATTTCAAATGTCATAAGTGTTTCATCTTTCTTTGGTTAACCCTTATTAGAAAAGTCGAAATGATTTGTTACTGAAGATAGGGGCAGAAACAATAGAGGTTCATGACTTAGAGAAAATTTGGAAAATTAGTATTATTTTCACATACTTCAATATGCTAAAAGAAATTCAGAGAGAGAGAGAGAGAGAGAGAGAGAATATTTTCTTTTTATTTCACCAGGTAAGTAAATGCTCTCATCTTCTATAATGAGATGTTGGTACTTTTTATTTGCTATCTTATGTTATCTACTGAAGAATATACTTTATTTTAGCTCACTTTTCTTATCAACTCTAAGATTTTTAAGTCAAAAGTGAGACAATTTTCTTTGTAACTTCTGCAGGACATAATTTACTCTTGATGTTCTGCAAGCTATGCCATTGAAGATTTTGTGGGCTATCATGCATAGTGCCAGAGAGATTTGCTGTTCTAATAAGTAGGAAAGAACCATAGGTTCCTCCCTGTATATGTTCAGTAAACTATTAGCAGTGAAAAATTGTAGGCTTAGAGGGAAGATGGGACATGCTCTAGAAATGTTGCAACTCTGGGAACAACAAATTTTACTTGAAAAATTATTAAAAAAATAGTGTCTTTTTTTTTCCTTTTGGAAAACATAATAATGAATAAACTTGAAAGTAGTAAAATCTCCAGGACATTCCACAAATTTTTGCACATGTGATTTTATAGATGCCTTAACATAAGGATTAAAACATGCCTGGAAGTTCTAAACTTAAAATTGCAGAGAATGGGCAGTCAGTAAACTTGACCTCTATGTGAAAAGGTACAATATTGATAGGGAAGAAGAATAAAAAGCAACAGAAACCAAGAATTCCTAAATATGTTTTTAAAAGATATCACATGCAATGTATTTATATGTTCCTTAGAAAATGATACAAATAGTCTATTGAGCTCAGTTTGTGGCTGAGCTTACAATCTGTCTAATGTGTGCTTTTTTCCTGCATGGAAAGTCAGTTTTCTTTTCATTTAAAAAGCAGGTTGGCTAAAGTAACAGAGAATTTCAGATACACAAGAGTTGTTAAAAATGAAATTACTAACTTCACATATTTTCTCTAGAAAGACTTAACTGTTGTGATAGGAATAAAATCCAATACATAACTTTGGAAACATTTTTTATAAGCCTTCACCATGATCCCTTTATTTATCTGGGAGAGATAAATAAATGGAAAACATTTCTTTAATGTATTCAGTTTCTACATTTCCTATGGTTTGATCTGAAAATGTGAGATAGTATAATATGTTAACTAAATATAATAGTCGCTCATATGTGTATATCTTAAAATTTGAAGAAATTTTATTTTATAATCACAAGTATGTGATTCATAGATATTCATGGAGAAAGGAACCCAGAGAAGAATGGATTAACTAAAAAAGAAAATTCTGTCTATTTATAAATAATCATCATATTTTTAAATGAAACCAGATATGTTAGTTTCTATCTGAACAATGGAATTTTAAGTTTTGTGAACTTACATATTTTATTTCTCCTTAAAGACATACTACCTGTAATCTAAAGCAAATGAAAAAGGCTTGCCAATATGCTAGACCTCAGCTCTCTAATGTTGAAACCCTATTAATTGAAGTACATTTTTTTCAAAGTGCAGTGCTTTTAGGAGATAATTTTTGGTTGTGTGATTCTGTTTTGTTTTATCTGATAACATAAAAGCAGCATTGAGAACCTCTACTGTCATAGACATGTTACTCAAAACAATGTGCTAAATTTATTTTTGCAAAATGGGAGATAATATAAAAAAAACTTCTAGTTGTCTCATCTGGTCTTTACTTCCTGTTTTGCTTTTTTCTTAAATTATACAGGAGGGTTCTGGTTTTGTTTTGTTTTGCCTTCCACATTATCTCCTATATTGGATTTTTTAGTTATACCTTTTTGAATTACTGTATTTTTAGTTTGCCTGAAAATTAGAATTTATCACAGCCAACATTGATAAATATTACATCAATTCACTAATAATTAAAAACTTCACAATTCATTAATTCCATTTATTTCTTTATAACTTTTTATGGTATTGTGCATGTTTTATAACTCTCACCCACATTGCTATTACATTTTCCTTAAGCATTTAATGATATTTTAAATACTCTTTTATCCACATATTTACCATTTCAATTGGGCTTCCTTTATTCAGATCCAGGCTTCCATCTAAGATTAATGCCTTTCAGAATAAAGACATGTATTTTGTATTTTGCATTTTTGTATACAACAAATTTTCTAAGCTTATGTGTATTTAATATAACTTCATTTCATTCTAGGTTTTGCAATGTATGGAAACCCTGAAGAAAGAAATAAAGAAAAGATCTAAGTAAATACAGAGATACATCATGTTTATGATTGGAAAACTTATCCTAGTAAAGATGTTAATTCTCCCCAACTTAATATACAGCAAAAAGTTTGGCCTATACAGACAAGATTATTTTAAAATTTATATAAAAAGTAGAATAAATAACTTAAAAAAGTTTTAAAAAGAAGAATTAAATGGGAATGATTATTCTATCTGTTTCTTAAAGTAACTACAGTAGACTCTGTTAACTGGAACTCAAGGAACCAGAACTCCCAATCCACCAGCAAAACAATTGAAAAATTAATACTACAGTTATCCAGCATGGGTTCCATTTAACTGAGAGTTTATTATATAGTTACATTATTGTGTTGTATTGGTTGAGGGATAGACACATAGGTAATGGACTAGTATAGCTCACTCTAATAGAGATGCATAAAAATATGGCCAACTAATTTTTGACAAAATTGTAAAATGAATTCAATTGGAGGATAGCCTTTCAAGAAATAGTACTAAAGCTATGGGATATCTAAGGGGGTAGGGTGTAAGGATGAGCTTGACTTAAATCTAACATATATAAAATTTAACAAAATGGATTATAAATTAAAATATAATAATATAAAACTTTTTTAGAACATAACACATAGGACATTATTGAGGATTTAGGACTTGGTGCAGTTTTCTCAGATATGACACCAAAAGCATGACCCATATAAAAAAATCAATAAATTATGATTAATCAAAATACACAATTTTTGCTCTGTAAAAGGCTTTATTCAAATAATCAAAAAAGCATGCTGTGGGCTGGGAGAAAATATTTGTGATGTATGTATATAAAGAACCCTCAAAACTCAGTAGAAAAAAAATATCCCATTAGAAAATGAGCAAAGCACATGAAGAGATATTTAAACAAAAAGAATAATAAATTGCAAGTACAGAAAAATAAGGCCATTAAGAGATTTTCAGCATCACTAGACATTAGACTAGAAATACATTATAAGTTGTTAATATACATCTTACAGAACAGCTAAAAAAACAGTTACAACATGAAATTTGGCAAGGATGAAAAAAAACTGGAACTCTCATACATTGCCAGGGGGGTGGGCATTAAAGTATTACAGTCACTTTGAATAATAGTTTGGCAGTTTCTTAAAAGATAAACATACACTAACCATTTGACCTGAATACTTATGTAAAAGAAATTAAAAAATTGTGTTTGTACAAAACTGTATGTGGTTGTTCATAGAAACTTTATTTGTAATAAAAATTTGAAACAAATAAAATGTATCTATAATTGGTTAATGGTTAAAGAAACTGGTATAGCAATCTAATAGAATACTACTCAGCAGCAAAAGGAACAAATTGTTGATACATACAATTCGGATAGATCTCAGAGACATTATGAGAAATGAAAAACGCCAGTCTTAGGATATCAAATGCCATATAATTCCACTTATATGGCATTCTCAAATGAAAAACATTAAAAAAATAGAAAACTAATTAGCAATAGACTCATGTTAGGAGTCATCAGAATGAAGGATGGTTGAAAGGAATGATAACGAGATACCATGTGTGAGAATCTTTGTGGTGATGGAATACTTCTGTATCATTAATGCAATGGTGGTTACATAAATCTAAACCTGTAATAAAATGACATAGAACTATACACACACATTGTACCATTGTAAAATTTCTAGTTTTGATGTTGTGAAATAATAATGTAAAATGTAACCATTGGGGAAAACCCTGATGAAAGCTTCATTAGACCTTTCTGTATTATTTTGCAACTTTGTGTCAACATATAATTATTTAAATTTTTTTAAGTAAAAAAAAGTGAAACAATACAAAACAACAAACAAACAAACAATCACCACTAAGAAAAGTAAATAAAAAATATAGCAAGGTATTTTTTAGATTAGTAAATAGGCCTCTTTTAAATGAAGGTGTAACTTTTTTTCTATGATTAATAAAAATATTTACTTGGCAATATTAGCATCCTTTTAATAGACATGTTCAAGCTGATATTAAGAGAAACTTTTAAAAAGTGGCTCTTAAATTTCCTTCTGACAAATATTCTTGATGAATCTGATGAGTCAAATTTCCTCCAGCTCTTATACCTCATACCTGTTATGTCACTAGATAGAAATCAAATAGGGTAGATGATAGAAGAATTCTTCCAAGAACATTACCCTTGAGTTTACATTTTTTTTTTAAATTTTCACTTCTTTGTGAACACCTTACACTTACAATGTTGAATTCCCTAGAATGTGGTATAAAGTATACCCATGATCAACATTTTTGAGCTAATATAAGAACTATTAATAATAAATGAGCAGGCACTTCACAGATACCATGCACTTATTTATGCCCTGTCCAATAGTAAAGACTCCTTTGGAATTACCAGGATCAGGTTCTAAATATTATACTTTAAACAAGTGTGGACTAACCTCACACTTTATCCTGAAGTCTCAGGAGTAAGAAAACACAAAGTTTTAAATCTAAAAAAGTGGATTTGACAGGCTAGATAATGGCTTCCCAAAAGGTATTTATCTCCTAACACCTTGTGAATGTGACTTAGTATGGTAAAGAGGATTTGCAGATTTAAATAAAGATTTTAAGGTAGGGAAATTACCCCTGATTTAGCATGGTGAGCCCTAAATATATAACCACAAGTGTCCTTGTAAAATGGACACAAGACACTCAAAGGAGAAAGAGGAAATGGGAGTTGGAAACAAGGGTTTGGAATGATGAGAGGAAACAGCGTTGATCAAATGAATGAAGGCAATTATAAAGCTGAAAAAGACAAGGGAAGAGATTCTTTCTCAGAGTCTTTAGAAGGAAGTAGACCTCCTGATACTAACTAAACCCTGTATGACTCAGTTTGTACTTATTTTCAGAGTTTTGAAAAGATAAAAGTTTTGAAGGCACTAAATTTGTGGTAATTTGTTAAAGCTACAGTAGTAAAGTAATACAAGGAGTAAAGGCTTTCCCCACACATCAACATATTCAAAACCTCCTCTCCTCTCCAAACCAACACAAATATTATAAGAAGTTGAATAATCCCATTGCTAAATGATATAAGAAGAAATTAGCTTGCAAATATAAGACTCAAACCAAAAGTGGATGTATTTGTTTTTGGAAATCTTAATAAGGAATAGCTTAAATTTAAAATGGTATACCAAAATATGCACTTGCAATTCTCATCATAAAAAGTGTTTTCACAAATTTCTGATTCTAAAGGTAATAACCAAAGCTCCAAGTGTCTCTTGAATATCAATGATCAGTAGATATCATGATACTGAGTAAATGAAAAAAAACCTATTCAAACTCTTTTCTAATCACAAAAGCTCTATTTTTAAAAGCTCTAAGGTAAATTGTAATGCAAGACTTTTGTGTGTATGTATCATATTATATAAAGAAATACAAGATATAGAGGATCAAAAACAACACCGCTCGTAGAATATATAACATGGCTCAACTACATTAGAAAATAATTCAGCATAACTTAGTAAAGATGAAAATGGACATACCCATGGTTTATGCTTAAGTTATTTTCTGTATACATTCCAAGAGATAAATTCTTGCAAGAAGATACCTACATAAGTTATCATGACATTACTATTAGTAATAACTATAAAAATAACTAAAAAAATATAGTAACTATAAAAACTACAAAAACTAAGTCAAATAGTAACTACATCAAGAATGAGGAGTTCCCCGGTGGTGTAGTGGCTTAAAGCTTTGGCACTGGCGCTGTCAGCGTTGCGGCCTGGGTTCGATTCCCAGTCAGGGAACTGCTCACATACAAAAAAAAAAAAAAAAAAAAAAAAAAAAAAAAAAAAAAAAAAAAAAAGATAAAGAATAAAAAAACATTCAAGTTTTCATTTCAAAAGAATATAACTAAATTTGGTATTAATATCCACTGAATGCCAGAAAGCAGAGAAAATAAACAAACAACTATGTACATCAACATGAATGGATCTCAACTACATAATAACGAAGAGCATATACTAAGTGCAGAATATATACACTATGACACAATGTATGCAAGCTTCAGAAACATGGAAAAGCAAACTAATATGTTTTCCAGGAATGCATAAATATGTTATAAATACCAAGTAAGGAAATGATAAGAAAAGTGTTTAAAATAGCAGTTATCTTGGGAAAGGAATGAAAAAATTTAACCTGAGGTCAAGGAGGTGGTTGGGAAGTTCAATAGAAAGATTTTAAACTATTGGTGGTATTGGTAGTATTTTTAATTTTAGTCAAATATACATGCTTTTGAAATTATTATTTGGGGAATAGTCTGTTTTTATTTTTTTTTTATTTAAATTTATCAGAGTGGCAATGGTTAGTAAAATTATGTAAGTTTCAGGTTCACAGTTCTACAACACATCATCTATGTGTTGCTTGTATTTATTAAACCAAGTTATTTTCTATTTGTAGTAAATATCACCTTTTTTTAAAATAAAGAAACTTCAGAGCCACCAAAGTAACCCAATTGTTTTAGCCACTTTGAATTAAATTGATTTTCTTCCTTTAAGAGCTGTTAGAGGGTACAACTCAGAATAAAAACTATCTTTCTTTTACAAATCACAACCCTATTCAGTTCAATTATTTAAGAAAGTGAACTCTAGTCAAGTCACCATGATAAATTTTGCATTACTTGAAATTCAGAGAATACAACTGTTCGTTTCATTTTATGCAACAGTATCTAAAACCTATGCTGTTTACTATAGCTTTAGTCTGGGTTTTTCTCCTTCAATTACCGGTGTTTGAAACACGTCCTGACTTGTCTCACTTTCTTTAAACTAGAGATTATTTTTTAATGAGGGAAATAAGCTTAAGCTCCCCCAACCCAAATTTGTTATTTTCTGAACTATTAACTTTCCATTTGACCAACAATTCAAAGTCTCTATTTTGCCATAAATTATTGTTGCTCCTATTTTGGGAGGTGATCTTCATGAGTCACAAACAAGATTAATGTGTAAAGAGATACTCATTTATACTTTTCTGTATATTATTACAATTATTCTCCTATGACCATTGCCAGCTTGAACACATACAATTCCATCATTTAAATAAAAAAATAATTTTTGTGTAATTAGTTTTTTAGGCAAATGAAACTCAAATTTTATTCACTGGAAATACTGAGTATTCTATTTGAATATGACTTGGTGTTGCATCTTAAGACTAGTTGGATTTTTATAGCTCCTCAAACAAAAGCATACTCAAATCACCAAAATATCAAAGAATTCATCTCTCTGAGCATAGAAAGCATCAAGATTTTATTCCATGTTCAAAATTCAGGAGGGACACTTTTAGAGCCTTCCACACAGTTTAAAATTAGCCAGCATGTTATCAACAAGACAAGGAATAACAAGTGCTGGAGAGGATGTGGAGAAAAAGGAACTCTGGTACACTGCTGGTGGGAGTGCAAACTGGTACAACCACTGTGGAAGGCAGTGTGGGGGTTCCTCAGAAAATAAGGAATGGAGCTACCATTTGACCCAGCAATCCCCCTTCTGGGGATCTACCCAAAGAACCTGAAAACCTTTGTCCACACAGACTTATGTACCCCAATGTTCATTGCAGCACTGTTCACAGTGGCCAAAACATGGAAACAACCAAAGTGCCTTGTGACAGATGACTGGATAAAGAAGCTGTGGTACATATATACAATGGAATATTACTCAGCTATAAGAAAAGATGAAATATTGCCATTTGCAACAAAATGGATGGACCTGGAGATCATCATGCTTAGTGAAATAAGCCAGACAGAAAAAAACAAAGAACTGTATGACATCACTCATATGCAGAATATAAAACTGAAAGCAAAGAAAAAAGAAATGAACAAACAAATACCCCATGGACACAATCAATGGTTTAATGTTTATTTGGGGATGAGTGGGTCAGGGAGGGGAGAAAGGGGAGGGGGTGGGAGAGGAGGGAAAGCTAAATATAAGGTGATGGAAAGAGAAGTCACATTAGGTGGTGAACTTACTATACATCAAGTTGACAATGCACTGTAGAATTGTATGCCTGAAACCTATGTAATCCTTGCTAACAGATGTCATCCCAATAAGTCTAACAATAAAAATGAATTTAAAAAATAAAAGTAAAATAAAATTGGCCAGCAACACATTTTTTGCATATAGCACACTCATATACCAGTACTGTAAATATATATAAAATATGTTTTGTTGGTAAATAATTACTCTTGTTCCTAGTAAACCTCTGATGTCCACTATAGATAGTTTATACGACTGATACATCATTATCTTGATAAATACTAAGAAAATTATTTGTGTTTTCAGGCTTCTTAGGTATATTCATAGTTAATGAGTAATGAGTAGCAGAAGAAACTCAATACAGTAGACTCTCAGTTAAGTAGTACCAAGGAATTGGTGTATGCCCAATAAATGTAAATAAACTCTCACTTAACTGGAACTCAAGCAACGGGAAAAATCTCAAGCAACTGGCAATTGTTTTTTTTGCCAGTTGCTTGAGATTTTGCCCATTACTTTGAGTTCCAATTAATGAAGAGTCTACTGTATTTTTGATATTCCCAGAAATTGAGCATAAAAATATTTTTTTCTTTAGTTCGTAGAGCTCTCAAACTTTTTGTTTCATAGAAAGATAAAAAATTACAACAGGAAGGAAGGGAAAAAGTTAGGTATGGCAGCCTGCCAAATAGTTATAAGACTGTACTGTTTACTGTGCAGCAAATGAAACAACATTTTGCATTATACTGACGAAATTAGGGAGTGGTTCCCCAGGCTACTTTAGTAAATACTATTTTGAAGAGGCAAAATAACATCTGGGATCATTAACATTAAAGGAACCCCAAAGCTAATGAGATGTATTAGTAACAATTCTATATATATAATATATACACATATATAGGGCTGTAAATACAAGTATATACATATACATACATAATATATACATATATGTGGAGTTTTTAAACTTAAATTTTTAGTTGAAAAAAATGTGTTTTTTTTTAATTTGTTTGTTTTTACTTGAAATGATCAGAAAGGATTGTGGCTCAGAGGGCAGACACCATATCCAAACAAGTGAATTAAAGGTATTAAATGCTCAATTGATATATAAACTTACTCAGTGAAAGCTCATATTTAGTTTTATATGTGAATTATAACAAAAGCATTTTTCAAAGTAAAAAATGTGATTGCTAATATTGGTCTTAGGTTCTATTTTACTGAATTAAAATTCTGTCATTTTATTCTATCTTTTCTCAGTTTCTATTATACCAAAAATATTTACATAATATAGGTGATGTGGCTGGATTTCTTGTACACTGGTTTATTCTGTTCAATCATGAAACAAAACCTTTTTATGGGAGGAGTTCATTAATGTTTGCAAACAAACATCTAAGCAAAGCGAATATACAGAGTTAACATAATGAGACTTCTTGATGAAGATTCAGGTTTTCTTAAGGAGATAAACAACTGGAAGAAAAAAACAAAACAAACATAACTGAAGAACAATATGTCAACTCTGTTGTTCCATAGAGTTATTTTAATATTCTGAAATTTTAGCAAAGAAAAAGATGGCCGTAGTAGTAGTAGTAGGGTAAGGCCTTATGGAGAAAAAATAATTTGATTTTATGCAGAAGTCCTGGTAAATTAGGAAAAGGGAGAATGAGTAATTTTTACCTGTATGAAAAGAGAGTGAGCAGAGGCACAGATAGAGTGTGTATGAGAAGGGTAGAAGAGAGGAGGCAAACAGAAATGCATGTGTTTGAAGTGGAGTATCCCTATGGTAAGTACAATAATGTTCCCCCAAGATGTCCACATCCTAATCCCCAGAACTTGTGAATATCTTTTTTGACAAAGGAGAGTGAAGGCTACAGATGAATTTAAGGATGCTGATCAGTTGACCTCAAAATAGAGAAAGTATCATAGATTATGTAAGAGAGTCCAATGTTATCACAAAGATCCCTAAAAGTCAACAAGGGAAGAAGAAGGGTCAAAATATCAGAGAGGAAGATATAGAAAACAGAAGTATTATCAGAATGATAAGATGTGAGAAGTATTCAACCATCATTTGCTGACTTTAAAAATGGAGAAAGAGGGACACCAGCTAAGGAATACTAGCAAACTCTAGAAGCTGAAGAAAGCACACAAAAAAAGATTAATTTCCAGAGCTTCTAGAAAGTAATGAAGCTCTGATGGGGCATTTCATTAAGCTGAATAAGACCATGTCACTTTTTTAAACTACAGTATTGTAAGATGATAAATTTGTGTTGCTTTTTTTTAAACACCATTATGTTTGTGGTTATTTGTTCTAAACAAATTACCTGAAAGCTTGAAAATTTGTCTCAGAGCCTCTTGAGACCAGAAACTCCAAGCCAATTACTTAAGTATCAGACTTAGCCTGAAATGTAGTTTTGGTGAATTCCTTTCCTCATAAGGTCCCAAAAATATCTTGAGGTGTCTAGATCTGTTAAGTAACCTTCCTTATTCACCTGGTAAGTCTGCTGGGAACCTGGTAAGCAAGTTTCCAGGTCAATTTTTCTGTGGGGCTTCTCTTGACTCCAGAAAGTCAACCTTTCATTAAAGCTATCTGGTCATATCGGAATCTACACACGTTTTCAAATACAGTATACCTTGTTACTCAACTGCTTTGAAACTCATGGAATTAGGTACTCAACTCATACTGATGTATAAATTTTGTCCCAGTACTCATCATTTGTTTGATACTCATCATGCCTCCCTGAACCAATTAACTTTGAGTACTGAGGTACCACTGCATTATTCCTTATAGGAAAAGTTTGCTTGGTACTTGTCATTTGTTTGGTACTCAACACACTTCCTACTGTATAACATTCTAGCTAAAGCCTTGCCAATACAGTCAATATTTTCACTTGTTAGAAGAAGAACAGATTCTTATTGAACTAAAGTAAATAACCATACTGCCATGAAAATATAATACTCACTAAGAGTATCCAAAGTCTGAAGGGATCAGGTAGGGAGAAAAAAACGTTTTAATTCTTAAATATAAAAAGATACAATTTACCAAATTTTTGTTCTCATAGTTAGCTTAAGAGGAAACATTACTTTATATTTGGAAACCAAAGTTTAACGAACCCACAATATTTCAACTAAGAAGTCATAAAATTATAATCCTTTTTCTCAATTTATTTAGTATTATGTTACTAATTCTTGTTGATCTTGGTCTTCTTGTTAGCAGTTTTAGGAAGACATTAGTTTCTCTATTAATGTTATATAAATTCTTAACTAGTTCAATCGTATGATCTTAAACTTATTACAGACCTATATTCTAAAGTACTTGTTAGAGTGCTTTGCATGAATATACTTGAAGATAAAAGACTTTCGTAAAAGTATCAGATTGAAACAATATTTATCTGTAAATGATGAAAGACCTTTAAAAATGTTTATTTGTTAGAGATTTGATCAGAGTTCATTATAATGGAAGTAACAAGGAAATTTGATTATTTCTGTGACAACAACATTTTGAGATAACTATAATTGTAGGTAATAGCATTAAATTAGGGCATATTTGATTTTTATGAATTTTATATAATTTCTAGAGAACTTAATAACATATGTTTACATAAATATAAGGTTTATCATACCTTTTTTGACATTGCTTTCTGTGTAATGTAACATACCAAATTAGCCCAATTTATTTAATATCTCTCTTTTTATATATAGAGAGAGCGAATCTTTTAAGTTTTTTCAGAGATCCTCTGAAATATCCTAAAATTAGCTAGAGCTCTAAACAACTTTGTTTACAGTTTGATTTTGAAAAGTCTTTAAACAATATTAAAAGTTTTGGACACGACTAAATATCTGATGATTATGAAACAATGATTATCTATTTAACACAAGTGACAAAATATTTCACAGGTAAATATAGAAAGTTATATAATTATGAGCAAAATTTAATTCTTTTAATATTAAAATTTTAGCTTTCTATGTAATCAAAGACCTAATTAAAACAACAACCCGAAGCACAGACTATTACTTTGATGAAACAAAATCTTCTTTCTAAGCAGATTACCCCAAAATAAATCTTTCATAATCTCATCAAGACAATACCAATAGTCTAAGTAAATATTGTTCTTCAACAGAGAAAAATACAAATTCTAATTTTGCACATTCCTTTTTATGACATTCACTCAATTAGATTCATTTTAATCGTAGCCAGCTTGAATACACATTACATTTGCTTTCCAAAGATTGCTTTTTTATAAACCTTTTATAACTGTTTTTACTAATAAATTTTGTCCTGTTTTCCTCATTTCCATTTTCTATTCTTTAGAACAAAATTATTTTCTCTTCCCTAAACAAAATGTATTTCAATTCCTTATACCATCTTTTACTGAAAACAGACATTCTACCTTCCTTGCATTCAAATGTGTTCCTCTTATTATTTCTAGTATTTTTAACTATATATTAATTATAATTCTTAACCTTTAGGATACTAATTTCTAATGGAAAATATTAATAAGTATAGGTGTACCTTGCACATAGTGTGAATTTAATTTGAGACAATAGCAATAAAGCAAGTATTGAAATGAGACAAGTTTAATCATTTTTTGGTAGATCAATTTATTTAAAAAAATGCAACACCTGTGAAGCACAATAAAGGGAAGCACAATAAATGGCATATGCCTGTAGGTAATTGTGATATATTTATTATATCAGTATTTTTTCTTTTATTGTCATGCTTATTAGGGTGACATTGGTTAGCAAGAATTACATAAATTCCAGGTGTACAATTCTACTGTGCACCATCAACTTGTTGCATTATAGACTCACCACCCAGAGTGAGTTCTCTTTCTATCATCATATACGTAGATCCTCCTCCCTCCTCTCCTGACCCCTCTCTCTTCTCCCACCCTCTCCCAACTTGCCCCCGAATAAACATTAAACTATTGATTGTATCCATGGGTTTTTCATTTGTTTGGTTCTTTTTTCTTTGTTGCTTTCAGTTTTATATTCTGCATATGAGTGAAGACATATAATTTTTGGTTTTCTCTGACTGACTGATTTTGCTTAGCATGCTGATCTCTAGGTCCACCCATTTTGTTTTAAATGGCAGCATTTCATCTTTTCTTATAACTGATTAATATTCCACTGTGTATATGTATCACAGCTTCTTTATTCAGTCATCTGTCACAGGGCACTGTGGTATTTCCCATGTTTTGGCCACTGTGACAAGTGCTGCAATGAACATTTTTTTGCAGACTAAGGTTATCAAGTTTTTGGGTAGATCCCCAGAAAGGAGATTGCTGAGTCATATGGTAACTACATTCCCAATTTTCTGAGGAAACGCCACACCATCATCCATAATGGTTGTACCAGTTTGCACTCCCACCAGCAGTGTGCGAGAGTTACTTTTTCTCCATATCCTCTCCAGCACTTGTTATTCCTTGTCTTGTTGATAATAGCCATTCTCACAGGTGTGAGGTGGTATCTCATTGTGGTTTTGATTTGCATTTCCCTGATAGCTAATGAGGATGAGCATTTTTTTCATATGCCATTTAGTCATTTGTATTTCTTCATGGGAGAAATATCTGTTTATGTCCTCTGCCCACTTTTTAATTGGGTTGTTTGTATTTTTGTTGTTAAGTCCTATTAGTTCTTTATATATTTTAGGTAGTAGGCCTTTCATCAGATCTTTTGTTTGAAAATATTTTCTCCCATTCAGTTAGCTGTCTCTTTGCTTGATTGATGGTTTCTTTTGCTGTGCAAAAGCTTTCTCGTTTGATATAGTCCCATTCATTTATTTTTATTTTTACTTTCCTTTCTTTTGAGGTCAGGTTTATGAAGTCTTCCTTGAGCCCTAGGTCTGTAAGTTTAGAACCTATGTTTTCTTCTAGGAAGTTTATTGTTTTGGGTCTTATATAAAGGTCTTTAATCCATTTTGAATTAATTTTAGTATATGGTGACAGTTCACAACTCAGATTTATTCTTTTGCATATCCAGCTTCTCCAGCACCACATACTGAAGAGGGTGTCTTTTCCCCATTGCATATTTTTTCATACATTTATCAAACATTATTTGTCCATAAATTTGTGGGCTTATTTCTGGGTTTTCAATTCTTTTCTGTTGGTCTATGTGTCTTTTTTTCTGCCAAACCAAACTGTTTTGATTATTGATGTTTTGTAATATAAATGGAAGTTGAGGAGTGTAATACTACCAGCTTTATTCTTTTTATGTAGTATTGCTTTGGCAATTCAAGGTCTTTTATGGTTTCATATAAATCTGGTAATTCTTTTACCTATTTTGCAAAATACTATTGTGGGATTTTGATAGGTATTGCATTAAATCTGTAAATTGTTTTGGGTAATATGGCCATTTTAACAATGTTAAGTCTTCCTATTCATGAACACAAAATGTCTTTCCACTTCTTTGTGTCTGCTTCAATTTCTTTCAAACGTGTCTTGTAGTTTTCAATGTATAAGTCTGTCACATTCTGTGTTAAGTTAATTTCCAGGTATTTCATTCTTTTTGTTGCTATAACAAAAGAAATTAACTTCCTCATTTCTTTTTCTGAAGATTCATTTTTTGTATATAGAAATGCTGTTGTATTCTGTATGTTGATTTTGTATCCTGTGACTTTACTGCATTTGTTTACTGTTTCCAATAGTTTCCTGGTATAGTCTTTGGAACTTTCTATATGAAGGATCATATCATCTGCAAATAGTGACAATTTGACCTCTTCTTTCCCAATTTGAATAACATTCATTCCTTTTTCTTGTCTGATTGCTCTGGCTAGAACTTCCATTACTATATTGAATAGCAATGGTGACAGAGGGCATCCCTCTTATTCCTGATTACAGGGAAATAGGCTTCAGTTTTTCCCTTTTAAGTATGAGGTTAGCTAAGGGTTTGTCATATATGGCCTTTATTATGTTGAGATACTTTCCTTCTATACCCATTTTTTTCAGCGTTCTGATCATAAATTTCTGTTGTATCTTGTCAAATGCATTTTCTGCATCAATTGATATGACCATATGGTCTTTATCTTTTATTTTTATTGTTTATGTGGTGTATCATGTTGATTGATTTTCAATGTTGAACCATCCTTGTGCTCCTGGGATGAATCCCACTTAATCATGATGTGTTATCTTTGGATGTATTGTTGTATTCTATTTACTAATATTCTGTTTAGAATTTTTGTTTCTGTCTTCATTAGAGATATTGGTCTATAGTTGTGTGTGTGTGTTGTCTTTACCAAGCTTTGTCTTTGGTATTAAGGTAATGTTGGCCTCATAGAATAAGTTAAGAAGTATTGCTTCCTCTTCAATTTTTTGAAAGAGTCCAAGGAAGATAGGTGTTAATTTCTCTTTGAATGCTTGGTAGAACTCATTGGTGAGACCATCTGGTCTGGGGTTTTTGCCTCTAGGAGGGTTGTGGATAGTCATTTTAATTTCTTTATTATTGATTGGTCTGTTTAGATTATCAAGTCCTTCTTGGCTCAGTGTAAGTAGACTATAAGTTTCTAGAAACTTTTCCATTTCTTCTAGGTTGTTATATTTAGTGGCATAAAACCCTTCATAATATTTTCTTATAGTCTTTTGTATTTCTGTGGTATTAGTGGCAATTTCTCCCTTTTCATTTCTAATTTTGGATATTTGTGTCCTTCCTTTTATCCTTTGATTAGTCTAGCCAGGGGTTTGTTAATTTTGTTGACTTTCTCAAAGAACCAGTTCTTTGTAATGTTAATTTTTAAATATTGTCCTGTTCTCTAATTGGTTTAGCTCTGCTTTAATTTTTATTATTTCTTTTCTTCTGTTGACCTTGAGTTTTGTTTGTTCTTCTTTTTCTAGTTCTTTAAGATGAGATGTTAGGATATTTACATGTAATTTTTCTTATTTCTTAAGATAGGCCTGTAATGATATAAATTTCTTTCTTATTACTACTTTTGCTGTGTCCCAATAATTTTGATATGTTGTATTTTCATTGTCATTAATTTCTATATTTTTTAAATCTCTTCTTTCACTTGTTCTTTTATCTTGTTCATTTTTTAATAATATGTTGTTTAATCTCCATGTGTATGTGGTTTTGTTCTGCTTTCCCTTTATAGTTGATCTCCAATTTCATAGCTTTGTGGTCTTAGAATACACTTGGTATGTTTTTGATCTTCTTGGATTTGCTGAGGCTACTTTTGTGCCCCAGCATGTGGTCTCTCCTTGAGAATGTTCCATGTGCACTGGGAAAGAAGGCATAATCTCTTTTTGCTGGATGAAATGTCCTGTAAATGTCAATTATGTCCAATTGCAGTAATTTGTCATTTAGAGCTGATATTTCCTCATTTATTTTCTGTTTGGATGATCTGTCCATGGCGGTTAAGGGAGTATTTAAATCTCCCACAATGATTGTGCTTTCATCAGTTTCTTTTTTCAGATCTGTTAATAGTTGCTTTGCAAATTTTAGTGCTTCCTGGTTGAGAGCAAATATTTTATTTAGTGTCAAGTTGTCTTGTTTTGTATTGTACCTTTTATCACTTTATAGCTTTATAGTGTCCCTGCTTGTCTCTTGTTATCTTGTTTAACTTGAAGTTTATTTAATCATATATAATATGGCAACTCCTGCTTTTCTCTGGTTACCCTTTGCTTGGGGTATTGTTTCCCATCCTTTCACTCTGAGACTGTGTTTGTCCTTATGGCTGAGGTGTGTATCTTGGAGAAAGCATATGGAAGGTCTTCATTTTTTAATCCAGTCTGCTACTCTTTGTCTTTTTATTGGTGAATTCTGTCTATTAACATTCAGAGTGGTGATTGATGTGAGAATTTCCTATGACAATTACTTTTTTATTGTTGTTTTGTGTTATTTTTGTTTCTTCTTGTTGCCCCAAATCTATTCCATTTTTCCTGATGTTTTGCTTCAGATCAAAGAGCCTCCTTCAGTATTTCTTAAGTGTTGGCCTCATGCTGGTGAATTCCCTCAACTTCTGTGTGTCTTAGAAGTTCTTTATTCCTTTTTCATGTTTGAAGGATAGTTTTCCTGCATAATTCATTCTTGGCTGAAAGTTTCTCTCTTTTAAAGTTTTAAATATTTGATTTTACTCTCTCCTGGCTTATAGAGTTTCTGCTGAGAAGTCTGATGCCAGCCTGATAGATTTTCCTCTAAATGTTACAGTTCTTTCATTTCTGGCTGCCTTGAGAATCTAGGGGACCTATTTTCTTCCTGAATTTGGTATTCCAGATCTTTCCATATGTCAGAAAGTTCTTGTCTACTATTGTTTTGAGTATATTCTCTGTGGTCTTCTGCTCCTTTCTTTAATTGTATTATCCTGATAGTGATTTTTCTCATGTAGTCAGATATTTCTTGCAGAGTTCTTTCAATCCTTTTAGTTCTGTATTCTCTATCTTTCTCTTTCTGAGATGTTTCCATGTTCTGATTTTTAATATCACTAATTCTTTCCTCCATCTGGTTGGCCCTTTTTTCCTATGGCAGTTATTTCATTTCTCTCTTCTTTTATTGTATCATTTATCTCTTGAATTTTCATCTTCTCCTTTATGGTTTGACTTTCTTTGTTAAATTTTTCTTTTTGTTCATGGATTTCCTTTTTGAGATCCTTCATCTGAGCTATAGTATTCTGCCAATATGTTTTCATTTCTATCAGGGCCTTTAAATTGGCTATTTTATAATCTCTGTCACTAGTTCATAAATTTCTAGGTCTATAAGATCTTTTTCTGGAGATTTTTCATCTTCTTTCTAAACAGCTTTAAATCCTACAGTACTCATACTGTCTGTTGTGTTTTTCTTTGTCATGAGGGCTTTATATTCAGCAGAGCCCAGGAGCTCTCTACCTTTTGCTTAGTATTTTTGTGGTGTCTTGCTATAGTGCAGTCACTAGGTGGCACTAGGGGGCAAGTTTTGGAACAGAGGGGAGGTGTTTAAGCCTTATCTTTTGTCTCCAGTAGCATTTGGGTGTTGGGTGCGTCAGACCACAGTCTCTCTGTATTCTGGATTTCATTGGGAAGGATATAGAGGAGGCCAACAAAATGTGTGCTAGGGTGGCTCCACCTTCTGCTCTTTGCTGGAGAAGCTGGGGGAGATAGGGGGGCTGATGGAATGCAAGCTGATGCTGCTTTCGTTAGTTGGGACAAACATTGTCAAATCCACCTCTCTTTCCTCTCCTTTACCCTAGGCATGTTCCAGCGAGTCATCTCCACAATAGTTGCTCAGGGCCAAGTCTACAAGCACGCGCTATGCAAGGGCACTGGGAGCGCATGCACCATGGGCCTGGAGATGCAGGCCATATGAGGGTGCTGGTTGTGCTCACTCCATGGGCAGGAAGCCGCGGGTCCTTCAAAAGCACTGGGGAGGGTGCTGGGCACACATGAGCCATGGTTGTAAAACCAGGGGCCTGATGCCACCAGCCACTCAAGGGCTGTTGGCGCATGCGCACCGTGGGCTGTGAACCATGGCTCTGTGTCGGCGCCCCACATATGCACATGCATTGCAGGCACCAACGGTGCTGGGTGCCAATGTGCTGTATTTGGAACTTTATTTCAGCCACAGCTATTTAGAATCCTCATTCATATTTCTAAGAGTTTAAGAGGCTGACACCCAGGCTTTGTCCCTAACCCACTGCTTTAAGGTTCAACTCCCTCAGGTCTCCCAGCTTTCCACCACTCTCTCTTTCACTCTTGTTGCCTCTTGGCCTCTTCCCTTCCATGTACCCTTCTGCTCCCTGATTTCTTTCTAGTTCCTTCAGTTAGCAGTGATGGGGTCCAGTCACAATCTGTCTCTGTTCTCTCTCCCGCTTGCTCCCCTCTTTCTAACCTTCAGGTATTTTCTTGTGATGCATGTATTTCTCAGTTGTCACTGTGCCACTCAGGGTTTTCTTTCTTGGCTCTTAGATGGCCATTTAATTGTGTTTTCTGGGAGAGGTTTTTAGGACTGCCTCCTTGGTCACTATCTTGCCCTCTTCTTATACCAGTATTTTTTATTGTCAAATTTGTGAATATATTTTATGATTTCTAAATGTGTATACTTTCTTATTGTATTTTTTAAAAATATAGCACAAAACCTGATTATTAAGAGACCCAAATATCTTTAGTTTCTCTGTAGTAAGATGTCAAAAGTAAATTTAGACTTGATTAGCAATTAATTTTTCAGTATTTTATCTTATTTGGAAATGATCCACCCATTTACTGAATTCTTATTTAATTTAACTTAAAAAATTCTAAGAGTGGAAGTTACCAAAGAGACTCAAGAAATCAGTTTTAAGTAGATATTTCATATAACAAACATTACCAAAAAGTTTACTTACAAATTTTTATCCTACTTATTATCTATTTATTTTACTTGTTCCCAACAATCATGTTTAGATTGCAAATAAAACTTTATTAGGTCTTAGATAATTTCAGTCATCATCTTAAGTTGGCTTAAAAATTTTTTAATAGGTACAGTATGAATTTCTTTGACCAAATAAATGAAAGTAGAATAAAAATGTTGTTTATCTACAATGTATCTAAAGATGATAACTCAGAAGACTAGACTATTTATTTAACCCAACAAACTACTTTTTGTTTGTCACAATTATCCTAAATCATGGATAAATTGAGAATACTCAATTTAAAAGTGCATATTTTTAAGCCAACTAAATATGTTTTTACAAATTAGTCTTATTATAGTAATACCGTCCAGAGGTAGAAAAATACCATGTCTATAATATACATATATAAAACCTATAGATGGATGAAAACAGAAATCTCTTACCTTTTGTTTTAAAATGTTAGCCATGAATCAAGCACATTATAAAACTCAATAGTTTATAAGTAATCATGGTTTTGGCAGATGGAACCAGTAAAGGTTACAGTTTGGGCAAGAGAGCCTTAAATAGTTTGAACTTTTAAAAAGTGTTCCTTTTTTTTTCATTAATCTGGACAGACTTTTAATTACCTCCTAGAGCATTTATATTTTACAAACATGATAGAATTTATATCTTCAAGGTACAGAAAAAGAATGCAAGTTCCCTCCTAGGAGTTTTGGAGTATGTTTGTTTATTATCAGAAGTCTTAGGACAATTACTATGTAAAATATTTCCTTTGTTTTACATTCAGGACAATTATTTTTCCAATGTTCTGATATTTACAATATCTGAAAATATCTGAAGGCAAATAGGAAGGGGTCTCAGTGGATTTTCAGTTATTCTCAGAGTCACCATTTTATTTTTCTAAAAACTTCAGTTTCAAATCAGAGCTGTTGATTTTAACTCTTCTTTTTCTACATTCCTACAAGCCACAAAAGACATTTTATAGGAAGGCCTGAACCTAGCAGAGCCTGATTGTGGAGCCTAGCAAAATGAGACTTATTGTTAATTCTGGGTGTTTCTGCTAAATTTATTTCTTAACTTTTAGCATTTACCTGAGTATTTATGGGCCTAGAGATTATGCTTAGTGCTCTCTGTAAATCTTATGGGGAAAGGAAATTAAAAAATAAGAAACTAGATGTTAACGGATTTTTTTGGGACAGGTGAATGAATTAAAGGAATTTGTCAAGCAGATAGGACAGGATTATAAGAACAATTTATATTAGATGTGAACTTTAATTTTGTTCTAAATTCAACTACTGTAAATTTAGGGTAATCTCTAAGAGACTCTCTAAAGTCTGTCTGGTATATTTGTTTGTTTCCATTTCTATTCATTGTGACTGCCCACCAGATACAATCAGGTAAGTACATCTTCTGGATGGTAGAGACCAGAGAACATATTCCAACTGGTCACAAACCTAAGCTCTCAGGACATAGAACAAGAAAAGCCCTCACTCATTTTTTTACTAAACATTTTTATTGCTGTTATTCCAGTGGATTCATATATTGAAACTTTTTACTAGGTTGAAAATTAAGTCTCTCACATTCTCAATTCTTCAGGATTTACTTGAACTCATTTTTGAAATTTAGAATTACAGTGAAATATTGTGAATATAACATGTTTAAAATTTAAAAGCGTTTTAGATTTATTTCTGACTCTGGAATATTCATGTCACAATTTCTAATAGGTTTTAGAAGGGAAAAATTTTCATCTTCAGGAAAATTTAGGATAATATGTTGAAAAAGTTGTTTATAACTTCTCAGAGTCTATTAATTTGTTTATATGTTTCAGGTATATAAAACAATATAAGGATTAGCCATTTATACCCTCACAAAGTGATAATCTTGCTAAGTCTACTACCCATCTGACATCGTACATAGCTATTACAATACCATTGACTATTTCCCTATGCTGTGCTTTATAATTTATATATTACATTATATATATATATATATATATATATATATATACACACACACACACACACACACATACACATATATATATCTATCTATATATAGATATATATAGATAGATATATATATATAGTAGTTTACATGCAATATTATTTTGTATTAGCTTCAGGTGTACATCGCAGTGCTTCAGTATTTATAAAATCTATGTAGTGATCCCCCAATAAATCTAGTACCCATCTGACACCCTTTACATCTTTATTGACTATATTCCCCATACTGTATTTCACATCGCTGCAGTTATATTGTGATAGCAATTTCTACTTTCTAATCCCTTCACCTTATTCATCCAATCTCTAACCCCTGTCTCATCTAGCAACCATCACTTTGTTCTCTGTATTTATGAGTCTATTTCTGTTTTGTTTGTTCATTTATTCCATTCATTAGATTTCACATATAAGTGAAAATCATGTGGTGTTTGTCTTTCCAAGTCTGATATATTTCACTTAACATAATATTGTCTAGGGCCATCCATGTTGTTGTAAATGGTAAGATTTTCTTTTTATGGCAGAGTAATACTCCATAGTATAAATGTACCATAGTTTTTGTTTTTCTTTTCAATTATCTATTGATGGGCATTTCATTTGTTACTGTATCTTGGCTATTAAGAGTTGCATGCAGTAAACATAGGGGTGCACATAATTTTTCAAATTAGTGTTTTAGATTTCTTTGGACAAATAACCAAAAGTTGAATTAATGAGTCATAAAGTAGTCATGTTTTTAATTTCTTGAGGAATCTTTATACTGATTTCCATAATGGCTATACCAATTTGCAATCCCATCAACAGTGTAAAAGAGTTCTCCTTTCTCCCCACCCTGTCCAGCACTTCCTTGTTGATGTATTGATGATAGTCATTCTGACAGATGGTATCTCATTATGGTGTTAATTTGCATTTCTCTGATGCTTAGTAACTTTGAGCATCTGTTCATATGTCTATTGTCCATCTGTATGTCTTCTTTGGAGAAATGTTCATTTAAGTTCTGTGTTCATTTTTAATGAGATTGTTTGTTTGTTTTGATGTTAAGTTGTATAAATTCTTCATTAATTTTTGGATATTAACTTTTTAATCAGATGTTTCATTGTTGGTTCTCTTCTCCCATTCAGTAGGATGTCTTCATTTTGTTGATGGTTCCCTTGTTATGCAAAATCTTTTTAGTTTGATTTAGTCCCATTTGCTAAAATTTTCTTTTGTTTTTCTTGCCCAAGGTGATATGTCAGTAAAAATATTACCAAGGGTAATATCTGAGTTTACTTTCTATGTTTTCTTTTAGGAGATTTATGGTTTTGGGTCTTACATTTAAGTCATTAATCCATTTTGAGTTTATTTTTATATGTGGCATAAGAAGGTGGTCCAGTTTTTTTTTTTTTTTTCATGTATCTGTCCAGTCTTTCCAGCACTATATATTCAATAGATTGTCTTTTCTACATTGTATATTCTTGCTTTCTTTGTCATGGATTAAGTGACCAAAGTGGCATGGATCTATTTCTGGGCTGATGAAATGTGATGACTGGCTCTGCTCACAAAATTTCTATGTGGTTGGCATTACTTGTGCTGGACCTGGAAGCATTTGGGGATGGTTTTGCTGTAAACCCAGGCTGGCTGCCACCAGTAGTAATCCTGAGGCAGCTGAGCCAAGGCAGAAGATGCCCTAGACTTATTGCCACTTGCTGGCTGCCCATAGACCCTGCTGTGGAAGAGACATTTTAGGTTCATGGGATGGGCTGATTGATGCAGCATTTAGAGTGCCCTCTGTGACTCAACCCTAACTGGGTGGGGCAGAGCCCCAGGGAGCCATGAGGCATGGTTTGTGGTTTTTACCAAGTTAATGTAGATTCAGTTCTTACACCTATTCTTGTTCTGTGACCACCCTTCACAGAGCCTTGAGAACACTGCTGCCAGTTACAATTTACCTCAAGGCAGTACTTGGCCTGTGACCATTTTGAGAAATGTCCTTAGAATACCAGCTAGTCACCAATTGCTTCTGGCTTTCAAATCCCCAAGAGCTGCTAAAAAATGGTTGTGGCATAGGTTTTGGGTTACTGTCCACCACCAAAAGCTCCTTGAGTTGTAGCAGGCCTGCCTCAGATTGTGGGATGGGGCTGGACTCCCAGGTGCCAGGAGTGCCTTTGGTAATGCAGTTCTATGTGGGTGAGGCAAGATTCCAGGAAACTATGGGCTGTGGGCAGTGGCTATTATGAAGTCTATACAGTCTCGGCTCACACACAGGTAAAGGGACTGTGATCATAACAAAAATGCTCCAAGAACATCTCAGGTCCTCAGGTTCCCAGGAGCTACCCAAAAGGTGCCATAGTGTAGGTCCTAGTTCACCTCCCACCAGCAAGTGCATATCCAGCCCCCACAGCCAGTCTATCTCTGCAAAAAGTATTTCATAGCCTGTGGGTCAGGGCTAGCAACTCAGCAGTGAAGAACGTCCCCAGCTGTGTGTGGTTGGGGTCCCAGAATATCACCAAGGCTGTGCACATGCACACATTTTACTAGACCAATGTGGTCCTAGACTTGACCTTTAGGGGAGGACTCAACACTAAAAAGATGATGGCCTCCTGTAGGCTACATGTGTGTCACACTCTACATCAGCACAAAAATGGCTTCTGTCCCTCCAGCCTTTGTGCCAAAGCCACAAAACTTACTCTTTCTTTGCAAGTCCCTGGGTCTCCGGAGCCCTCCACCAGAGACCAGGTGAGTGTTTGCAAGTGGGTGAGTCTGTGTGTGGGCTCTTCAATAGAGTATCTGAGTTTTCCATTGCCTTCTGTCTCACAAGGATGGGCAGAAAAAGTCCTTGCTGGTTTTCATTGCCAGATGTTGTGGGAACTTTTTCCTGGCATTAGTCCCCTAGGTTGGGGTGCTTGGTGTGTATCTGTGGCCTCTTCCTCTTCAGAGGTGACCTCCACCACTGAGGTGTCTCTCCCAGATCATGTTTAACCATGATCTGTAAGTTTGAGGTCACCTTCTTTTGCATCTCTGCCCCTCCTAATTATCTTGATGTGGCCTCTTTTTTTATTCATAGTTACAGGGATTCTGTTCACTTAGACTTCAGATGATTCTTGAGATTTATTGCTCTATTATTTATTTGTAATGTTGGTGTGATTCTGGGATGCCATAAGCATAGCAAAGACCTACTCCTCCATCTTGGACCTCTCTCATCCCTCATTCAGTTTTTACATAAAGGGTGTATAACAAAGTTTGTCTAAACAGAGACTAGTCCAGTGAGAAACTTGAAGCCAGCTTGAATAGCATGGTTGTGGATCCTATGCCTGCATTTTTACCGTATGGCATATCCTTCTTATGACAAATTATACAAATGAAAAAAAATAGTGAGTATCACTGGAACGAAAAGATCAATAAAAACTAAGAATTCTCATTTACCAAATACCAGAGTCACCATACACAAGAAAATAGTTCCATAAATATTTTCTCCTGTTAATCTAAAATTATAAAGACAGAAAATAAACTCTCTTCACTTGTGCTTTTACTGGAACTTGCAGAGAACTGAGAGGCTAACATGGTAAAAATTATTCCTCTCTGAGGCTTTTTGGCTCCTCATCTGCAGCAATCAGGAAGATCTTTTCCACTACGCCAACTGTCAAGGAGGAAAAAATTTAATTCTATTTTTCTTAATTCTTCTGGTTGGGTTAAGAACTAAAGGAACATGAGACAAATTAACAGGAGAAAATCAAATTTAGTTTTATATGTATAGAGGTCCCATAGTTATGGGACTTAAAGACATTACCAAAGTAGACAGCTTGTATATTTTTTAGATAAAAAAATAATAAATTTGTAAAAAAATGGCAATACTGAAAAACTTAGTCTTAGGGTAATAAATTAGTAAAGGAGTAAACAGGTTGTTTACACAGCCTTCTTAGCCTTAAATTTCCTATCTGTGAAGGTAAGGATATCTCTTTTTCTCCTGGTACAAGGAAGGTAATTTTCACATAGGAAATTTATTTCCTGAGAAAGGAGTGAGCTGTTTCATATACTGTTTCTTAAGAAATATTAATTCAAAATAATGAATATACTTATGTGGCATACTTTAAAATGGCAAATTTTGCTCCCATGCAGTGATGTCAAGAATAGTTTTAGTTTGAAATAGTATAATCAATTCATAATTATTACACCTTGCTGATAAACTTAAGTCACTATGAACTTAATTTAATAGCTTTCAACACAATGCACCTAATGACATAAATAACAATCATAAAGTCCTATAGCTAATTCATACATAGACCAGTTATCAGTCTACTATGGTTTTCTCCTTATCAACAGAAAATGTGTCATAAACTATATGTGACACTTTTTTGTTTATTTGTTCTCCAAAATTTTAGATAGAAATTGTTTTAATAGGTAGTGAACTTTTAGTTAGCCTATTGTTTTTTGTCAGATAGACTCCAAGGACATTATACTAATTTGGGCATCTTTCAAGCAACCATCTTGAGACTCTTAGCTTCATTAATTGAATATTTCTGACCACCAACCTTGTAGATTTCTCAATAACTGAAATTCTTATATACGTAATTAATTATTCCAGGATATGTATATAGGTGAATGAAAACAAGCTCTTAGAATAAATATTGGCATGTAAACTTAATCATTTATTATTTTCTATTTCAGAGGGCCACCTTATTTAACACTGGTTCTATAATAAACACTTTAATGACAAAAATGTGTTTTCAAAAATAAAATATTTTTTATTTAGAAAGAGAAATAAAGATTCTAAATATTTGGACAGTTTTCTCATAATAAATTACATTACTATTTACTGTACAATTATATATTTATACTTGAAAATTAATCATTGAAATCTATAAGAATGTGTTATTTAATGGTTAAATATTTTTGTAAGTAGTGCAAACTGCATAATTGTTGAATATAAACATTTAGCATTGTTTTTTTTTTACTTAATTCTCCACTGCTATTCTCTTATACTCAGGAAATATTAAATATTTACCAATAAAATCATTTAAGTTCCTAGACTCCAATTCTCTAAATAATAAACATTTAATTCAGCTTGCTAAAAAAGATGTAGAATACATAGTTCATCTTTAATCAAACTACAAAGTATTAATGGAATGAACACTAAGAAATGTATTATATATTCTAATTGAAATGCACGTGGAAGCTAATAAAGAGTTTCTTACTACAAAAATATTTCTTATTTTATTTTTGGCTGCACCATGCATTTTTTTCTCACATCTGGTCTATAGATTCTGGAAATCAAAAGTATTGTCATAACAAAGCCCAGGTATTACTTGCCTTTTTCACTTTGACAGTTGCACTGATGGTACAAAAGCAACAGTGAATGAAAGTGATGGTACAAATCAGGGAAGTGGTATCAAATTGTATAAGAGTCAGTTGCAAAAATATAAAATGCCAATTTTACTTAAGAGAAGACACTAATAGTTACTTGTTTGATTATATAAATTAAAATATACCTTTTAAAAACACTGATATTTATAATAATCTTTGTAACTAAGTGGGAAATGAATTGTACTTATTCATATTTCATCATTTGGGAGGCATTTCCTTAAAAATTTACAAAGAGAGAATGCTATTTCAAGAAAAAGAAGTGACAGTATTCAGATTTAAAGATATAACTTAACATTTTAAGAGAAAACTAAAATATTGAACAACTTGTATCAGTCACGATGAGCTTCCCAATTCTCCTTTTTTACATTTATTGGGGTGACATTGATTGGTAAAAATTACCAATGGGTCCCATGTCTACAACTCTACATTACATGTTCTATGTGTTGTATAGTGTGTTCATCACCCAGAGTCAGTTCTCTTTCCATCACCATATATTTGTTTCCCTGTCACTTCTCCCCACACTTTGTCCCTTAGCCTCAGGTAACTACTCAATTATTGACTGTGTCCATGAGTTTTGTTTCTTTGTGGGTTTAAATTTTCTGTTAACAATCAAACTAAATTTCTCCACCCCTTTCTCTTATTTTACCAACTCTTTCATCCTTCCTTCCATCTTAAAGAAGTCCCTCTAACATTCTTTGTAGTACTGGTTTGGTTGTAAGGAATTCCTTTTGCTTTTTATTATCTGAGAAGCTCTTTATCTGTCCTTCAAATTTGATTGCCAGTCTTGCTGGATACATTATTCTTGGTTGTAGATCCTTGATTTTCATCAAGTTGAATATTTTCTGCCAATCCCTTCTAGCCTGTAAAATTTCTAGTGAGAAATTAGCTGAGAGTCGAATGGATGTCCCTTTATAAGTTACTACTTGCATTTCTCTTGCTGTTTTTAATTTTTCTCTTTTTCTTGAACTTTTATTATTTTAATTATGATGTGTCTTGGTGTATTCCTGTTTCAGATCATTTTGTTTGAAATTCTCTGTGCATCCTGGACTTGTATGTCTATTTACTTTACCAGGTTAGGAAAATTTTCTGTCATTATTTCTTCAAATAATTTCTTGAACTCTTGATTTTCCTCTATTCCTTCTGGTACACCTATGATTCTGATATTTTTCCACTTAAAATATTCCCAGAGTAACTTCAAACCATCTCTATTTTTGGTATCCTCATATCTAGCTGTACTAAATGGGTGTTTTTGCTGACTTTTCTTGCAAATCACTGCTTTGTACTTCTATTTTATCTAGTTTGATGACTTATTCCACTTTTCATTTCAGTTAATATAGTCATTATCTCTCTCTGGTCGTCCTTTACAATGGTTTGTAAGTTTTCTTTGATGCTTGCTATCTCACTGTTGAAATTATCATTCAGTTCCTTAAGCATTTTTTTTAGTTTTCTTTCCAACATCATATATTTAGCTCCCCCACCCTCTTCTCCACCTCTTCCCCTTCACCCATCCCCTCCCCACTTGTCTCCAAATACATATTAAACTATTGATTGTGTCCATGATTTTTTGTTTGTTTTTTATTGCTTTTAGTTTTATATTCCACATATGAGTGAAGTCATACAGTTTATGTTTTTTTCTGTCTGGCTTATTTTACTTAGCATGATGATCTCTAAGTCCATTCATTTTGTAGTAATGGCAGTATTTCATATTTCTTATAGCTGTGTAATATTCCATTGTGTATATGTACCACAACTTCTTTATTCAGTCATGTGTCCCAGGGAACTTTGGATGTTTCCATGTTTTGGCTACTGTGAACAGTGCTGCAATGAACATTGGGATACATAAGTCTTTGTGGACTAAGGTTTTCAAGTTTTTTGGGTAGATCCTCAGAAAGGGGATTGCTGAGTCATACGGTAAGTCCATTGTCAAGTTTCTGAGGAACCTCCTCACCATCTTCCATAATGGTTGTATCAGTTTGCATTCCCACCAGCAGTGTACCAGAGTTCCTTTTTCTCCACATCCTCTCCAGCACTTGTTATTCCTTGTCTTGTTGATAATAGCCATTCTAACAGGTGTAAGGTGATATCTCACTGTGCTTTTGATTTGCATTTCCCTGAGAGCTAATGAAGATGAGCGTTTTTAATGTCTGCTGGCCACTTGTATTTTTTCATGAGAGAAGTGTCTGTTTAGTTTTTCTGCTCACTTTTAAATTCAGTTGTTTGATTCTTGTTGTTAAGTTGTATTAGTTCTTTATATATTTTAGATATTAGACCCTTATCTGATGCTTTGTTTGCAAATATTTTCTCTCATTCAGTTGGCTGTCTCTTTGCTTTCTTGATGTTTCTTTGACTTTACAGAAGCTTTTTAGTTTGATATAGTCCCATATATTTATTTTTGCTTTTACTTCCCTTGCCTTTGAAGTCAGGTTCATGAAGTCCTCCTTGGGCCCTAGGTCTATAAGTTTAGTACCTATGTTTTTTTCTATAGAGTTTATTGTTTTGGGTCTTATATAAAGGTTTTTGATCCATTTTGAGTTAATTTGACAGTTCACAGCTCAGGTTCATTCTTTTGCATATGTTTTTCCAGCTTTTCCAGCATGACCTATTGAAGAGGCTATCTTTTCCCCATTGCATATTTTTTGTTCTTCTATAAAAAATTATTTGTACTTAAATTTGGGGGTTTATTTCTGGGTTTTCAGTTTGGGGCCATTGGTCTATGTCTCTGTTTTTCTGCCAATACCAAGCTGTTTTGATTATTGAAGCTTTGTAATACAGATTGAAGTTGGGGAGTGTAATACCAACAGCCTTATTTTTTTTAATGTAATATTGCTTTGGCAATTCAAGGCCTTTTATGGTTTTATATAAATCTAATAATTCTTTTATCTATTTTGTGAAAGTATGATGGTGGGATTTTGATAGGCATTACATTAAATTTGTAGATTGCTTTGGGCAAAACGGCCACTATAACAATGTTAACTTTTTCTATCCATGAACAGGGAATATCTTTCCATTTCTTTGTGTCTGCTTCAATTTCTTTCAAAAGTGTTCTATAGTTTTCTGTGTATAAGTCTACCATGTTCTTTGTTAAATTAATTCTCAGGTATTTTATTCTTTGTGTTGTGATAGCAAAAGGAATTGGTTCCCTCATTTCTTTTTCTGAGGATTTGTCGTTTGTATACAGGAATGTTGTTGATTTTTGTACATTGATTTTGTATCCTGTGACTTGACTTTACTCATTTATTGTTTATATTAGTATCTTGGTGGAATCTTTGGAATTTTCTATGTAAATAGTGACAGTTTGACCTCTTCTTTTCCAATTTGGATAACTTTTATTCCTTTCTCTTCTTTATTTCTGTGTCAAGAATTTCCAGTACTGTATTCAACAGCAGTGGTGACAAGGGACATCACTATCTTGTTCCTGATTTTAGGGCACTAGGCTTCAGCGTTTCCCAATTCAGTATGATGTTAGCTGAGGGTTTGTCATATATGGCCTTTATTGTGCTGAGATACTTTCCTTCTATACCTATTTTATTCAGTGTTTTGATCATAAATGAATGTTGTGCCTTGTCGAATGCTTTCTGTGTGTCAATTGATATGACCATGTGGTCTTTACCTTTTATTTTGTTTATGTGGTATATTACATTGATTGATTTTTATATGATGAACTGTCTTTGTGTTCCCAGGATGAATTCCAGTTGATCATGATGTACAATCTTTTAGATGCATTGTTGTATTCTATTTGGTAATATTTTATTTAGGATTATTACATCTGTGTTCATTAAAGATGTTGGTGTATAGTTTTTCTGTGCATGTGTTGTCTTTACCAAGCTTTGGTATTAGAGTAATGTTGGCCTCATAGAATGAGTTAGAAAGTATTGCTTCCTCTTTAATTGTTTGAAAGAGTCCAAGGAAGATAGGTGTTAATTTTTTGAATGCTTGGTAGAAGTCATTGGTGAAATCATCCAGTCTGGGGCTTTTGCCTCTAGGGAGATTATGGATAATCATTTCAATTTTTTGACTACTGATTGGTCTATTTAGATTATCCATTTCTTCTTGGTTCAGTCTAGGTAAGCTTTAAGTTTCTAGAAACTTATCCATTTCTTCTAGGTTGTTAAATTTAGTGGCATAAGCCCTTCATAATATTTTCTTATAATCTTTTGTATTTTCTGTAGTATCAGTGATAATTTCTCCCCTTTCATTTCTAATTTTGGATATTTGTGTCCTTTCCTTTCATCCTTTGATTAGTCTCGCCAGGGGTTTGTCAATTTTGTTGACTTCATTAAAGAACCAGCTCTTCGTAAGATTAATTTTTTCTATTGTCCTTCTTTTCTCAAATTGGTTTAGCTCAGCTTTAATTTTTATCATTTCTTTCCTTCTGCTGACCTTGGTTTTTGTCTGCTCTTCTTTTTCTAGTTTTTTAAGAAGGGATGTTAGGATATATACTTATGATTTTCCTTGTTTCTTAAGATAGGCCTGTAATAATATAAATTTCCTTCATATTACTGCTTTTGCTGTGTTCCAATAATTGTGATATATTGTACTTTCATTGTAATTAATTTCTATATATTTTAATCTCTTCTTTTACTTGTTCTTTTATCCAGTCATTTTAAATAAGATGTCGCTTAATCTCCATTTATATGTGTTTTTTTCTACTTTCCTTTTATAGTTGATCTCCAATTTCAAATCTTTGTGGTCTGAGAATACACTGGGTATGCTTTTGATCTTGAATTTGCTAAGGCTACTTTTGTGTCCCAGCATGTGGTCTATCCTTGAAAATGTCCACGTGTACTAGAAAAGAAGGCATAATCTCTTTCTGTTGGATGAAATGTTATGTAAGTGTCAAGTATAACCATTGCTGTAATACATCATTTAGTGTTGATATTTCCTTATTTATTTTCTGTTTGGATGATCTGTCTATGGCTGTTAAGAGGGTGTTTATGTCTCCCACAATGATTGTGTTTTTGTCATTTTCTCTTTTCAAATCTATTAGTAGTTGCTCTGAATATTTTGGTGCTTTTTCGTTGGGAGCATGTATATTAATTAGTGTCAACTTGTCTTGTCCTGTATTGTGCCTTTTATCACTATGTAATGTTCATCTTTGTCTCTTGTTATCTTGTTTAACCTGAAGTTTATTTAATCAGATATCAGCATTGCAACCTCTCTTTTTCTCTGATTACCATTTGGTAGGAGTATTTTTTCCCATTGTTTCATTCTGAGTCTGTGTTTGTCCTTGTGGCTAAGGTATGTCTCTTGGAGATAGTGTATGGATGGATTTTGTTTTATAATCCAGTCTGCTACTCTGCATCTTTTTATTGGTGAGTTCAACATTTAGAGTGATGATCAATATGTGAGGATTTCCTGTGGCCATTACTTTTTTGTTGTTGTTGTTGTTTTGTTTTGTTTTTGTTTTTATTTTTGTTTATTTGCTTGTTGTCCCAGCTCTATTCCATTTGTCCTGATGTTTTTTTCAGGTCAAAGAGCCCCCTTCAGTATTTCTTGAAGTGCCAGGCTTATGCTTGCAAATTCTCTCAGTTTCTCTGTGTCTGAAGTTTTTATTCCTCCTTCATGTCTAAAGAATAATTTTGCTGGATAATTTATTTTTGGTTGGAAGTTTCTCTCTTTTAAAGTTTTGAATATTTGATTACACTTCCTCCTGGCTTGTAGAGTTTCTGCTGAGAAGTCTGATGCCAGCCAGATGGGTTATCCTCAAAATGTTATAGTTCTTTTATTCCTGGATGCCTTGAGAGTTGTCTGTTTGTCTTTAGTTATTTACATCTTTAGTACTATGTGGCTTGGAGAAGATCTGCCAGGGTCAGGTATCTAAGGGACCTATTTCCTCTTTTAATTTGGGGTTCTAGATCTTTCCATATGTTTGGAAATTTCTCATCTGCTATTTGGTTGAGTATGTTCTCTGTAGAGTGCTCTGCTTCTTCTATAATTCTCTTATCCTGATGTTTTATATCATGGAGTCAGATAGTTCTTGCACAGTTCTTTCTTTTTTGTTTTTGTTTATTTTTTGTTGTTGTTATTCTATGTTCTCTAGCTTCCTCTTTTTGAGATGTTTCCATGTTCTGATCTTCAATATCTATTTCTTTCCTCCATATGGTTGGACCTTTTTCCTATGGTAGTTATTTCATTTCTCACTTCTTTAAATGTATTATTTATCACTTGAATTTCCATTCTCATTCTTTTTTATGGTTTGAGTTTGTTTGTTAAAATGTTTCTTTTGTTCACAAATTTCCTTTCTAAGATCATTCATCTCAGGTATGGTGTTCTGCCAGTATGTTTTCACTTCTCTCAAACCTTTTAGATCAGCTACTCTATAATCTCTGTAACTTAGTTCAGAATTTTCTAGGTCTATCTTTTTCTGGAGAGTTTTCATCCCCTTTCTGAGCAGTTTTGAATCCTAAGGTACTCATATTGTCTGCTGTGTACTTCTTTAGCATATGGGCTTTATATTCTGCAGAGCCCAGGAGGTTTTTTCCTTCTCTGATTAGTAATTTTGTGGTGTCTTCTTCTAGAGCAGACACTAGGTGGCACTGGGGGGCAAATTTTAAGAGGGGAAGTGTTTAAGCCTTATCTCTGGTCTCCAGCTGCATTTAAAGGCTGGGTGCATTTTTCTGCAGTCCTTCTGCTTCCTGCTGTTTGTTAGGGAGGCTGTAGGAGGGGGAGGGGCCAACAAAATACACACTTGGATGACTTTACTTCCTGTTCTTTGCTGGGGGATCTGATGCAGATGGGGGATGCTGATGGGATGCAGGCCAAGGTCACTGCCACTGGTTGGGGCGAACGCTGTCAACTCCACCTCTCTTCCCTCTTCAGTGCTTTACCCCAGGTGTGTTCTAGTGATTCATCTCTACAGCAGCCATTCGCAGTTGAGTCTGCAAGCAAACAGTGTGTGAAGGCACTGGGAGCGTGCATCATGGGCCTGGAGATGCAGGCCACTTGAGAGTACCATGCGATGTCACCAGTTGCGTGCTCCACCAGCCAGAATCTGCAGGTCCTGAGAGATCACTGGGCGTGCACGAGGGCGCTGGATGAGGGCCCCAGGTGCACAAGTTCTACAGATGGAATTCATAGGCCCTGTGAGATTTCAGGGTTTGCAGGAGGTTGCTGGGTGTGTGTGCATCATGGGCTGGGCCTTGCAAGAGAGCCAAGCGAGGGCGCCAGGTGCATGCCAGCCATGGATCTAAAGCTG
The DNA here is from genome assembly GCA_004026885.1 of Lyroderma lyra. Lineage (NCBI taxonomy): Eukaryota > Metazoa > Chordata > Mammalia > Chiroptera > Megadermatidae > Lyroderma > Lyroderma lyra. The sequence continues at coordinate 104,997 of PVJL010002512.1, read as the reverse complement.
GGGGCCTGATGCTATGGACTGCATGACAGTGGCCAGGGTGCCTCCACCACAGGTTGGGAACTGTGGCCCTGTGGAGGAGCTGTGCAAAGGTGTGTTGCAGCCCATGAGGGGGCAGGGAGCCGAGGTGTTGTATCTGGGGCTTTAGTTCTGTCTGCAGCTGTTTAGAGTCCTCATTCAGCTCTTTTGCTTCTTAAGAGTTCAGAGGCTGGCTCTCAAGCTTTGTCCCTAACATGCTGCTTTAAGGTCCAGTTCCCTCACAGTCTCCCAGAGTTCCACCATTTTGGCTTTCACTTTTGTCGCCTCTTGGCCTCCTCCCTCCTATACATTGTGCTGCTCTCTGATTTCTTTCTAGATCCTTCTGTTAGCAGTAATATGGAGTCCTATCACGATCCATGTCTGCTCTAATCTTCATGTGTTTTCTTGTGATGCATGGATTACTCAGTTGTCACTGTGTCACTTCGGGTTTTCTTTCTTGGCTTCTGGACAGGCATTCAATTGTGTTTTCTGGGAGAGGTTTTAGGGGCCTCCTCCCCAGTAGCCATCTTGTCCTCTCTCTCTCCTTCAGCATTTTTATAATCGTTGCTGTGAGCTCTGCTTCTGATGGGTCATCTGTCCCCATCTCTTTAATTTGAGCTCTCTTTATTTGGTTTCTCATTTTGACAGAAATGCTGCTGCAGTTTCTTTGGTGTTTGCTGCTGATACTGGGTGAGCAGAGGTCTGTGGGGGAGTGGTGTTTGTGGCTTTGTTTTCTTCCTGTGGCTCTAGACTTTGGGCATGATTGTGCCTTTCTGTTCTCAGTTTCCTCCACATGGATTCTGCCCTGAGACTTGTGGTCCAATATCCTGTTTGCTGATCTTTCAAACCATACTGGTTGTGGGCTGAGAAATGTGTGCACAGCACCCTCTCTCCTTCTCCTTCCCAGCCAGAGTGTTTGTGCTGTAACTACTCATTGCCCAGTCACTTCTCCTCCTCTGGGAACCAGAGTGAAGTCTACCCACTGCATTTTGTGGACTGGTCTGCCCTTCTTGGGGCCAAAGTGAGGTGGGTGTAGTATCTCATGCCCTGCCTCTAGATTTTCTTTCCTCTGTCCTGCATACTGAGTGAGCACTGGAGAGTTCTCTTGCTGTCTTCTTCCTGCTCCTTATTCCAGTGGTAGAGTTCCAAGCAGGGATCCATGCTGATCACAGCCTCACTTTTTGCCTTATATTTCTCCTTTGATTAACCCTCTGCCCACCTGTAGGTACCTTAATGTGATGAGTTGGTTTCTCAGCTATGATTGTGCAATGTATAGAGGGTCCTTGGTTGAGATATAGATGTTTATTAGTTGTAATCTCCAGAGGAGTTTTTCAGGTGTCCCTCTCACGCCATCCTTTTGTTGCCCTCTCAGCACTTCCCAATTCTTAAAGACTTATCTAATTAAATTAGTAGTGATAATAGTAAGTGCAATTTTCTTCTAATATTTTTAAATGATAAATTATAACATTTGGAACTGCATATTTCAGTAAACCAATGTTTTACAAGTGACCAGTCCATGATATTCCAAATCACTAATGGATAGAATATTCCCTCAAAGTACAAACTACATTAGTGGATTTTAATATAAGAAAGTACTAAAGTTAATGATAAGCATTCAGATTCCACATTGCAGCTTACTTTTTTACAATTATTGCATGTGGATTTTGGTATAGTATTATCAAAGAATATATATTATTATCTAAACAGATTGTTAAAATACTTTTACTTTTCTCACTATATATTTGTAAAAACCTCAATTTTCCTCATATAATTTCAAATGAAAGAACACCAAAATTGTCTTCTACTGAGCCAGCAATTAAAGATATGTACATAAGTGTAAATTTATTCTACTTATTAACTTTTTATTATTTATGAAATACAATTGATTTTTTATTTTCATAAGAGTTATGAGTTTTTATCAACTTATAATGGCTTTTATATTGTTATTATTAAATTAATTAATAATTAAATATGTAATATTTTTGTTACCATAGTTGTTTTAAAATGAAAATTTTAGTAGCTATACCCACATTAGAGAAAAACTTTTTGAAAGAGGGTCTCAATAATTTTTGAGAGAAGGAAAACATCAATTGAGAGGGTCAAGTTGTTTTATTTTTTAAGTATTTGTTCACAGAAGTTTACTTTGAGATAAACAATTGAGATGTAAACTTTTTGCTTTGTTCCCTTTTGTATATGTAAGCTATATCACACAATAAAACGTTTTATTAAGAGAAAATTTGGTAGAGTATTTGGGGAAAAAAATGATGTCTTATCATGAGACGTCTTCTTCTATGAGAAATTACTGGAAAATTTGATAGCCCAGATTGTTATTGATAGTTACTTTATGATCAGCCTTAAAATAATGCTGCATCCTTAAGAAATAAGCACTTATTAGTTCTAATACTGTACTTGTACTCTTTTACAATTTTAAATGCAGAATCTTATGATATGAGCATGAAGACTTTAATATGGTTTCTGTGTTTCTAATGTTTATTCTTTATTTACTTATTACTTTATTGACTAGAAAATACAGTACGATATTAAATAAAAGAGATAAATGCAGTCATTCCTGTTTGTTTTCCTAGCTCTCCAAAACAACTATGTTAACACTTTACTTTCAAGTATGATTTTGCTGAATATTTTAAATTAACAAACACATTGTATTGCAGAAACCATCTATGTAATTTAAGAGATGAAGTGATTTTAACTGTGATTAATGTTAAACTGTATTCAGTTATTTCCTCATAAATTGAAATGATTATATGGGTTATCTCCTTTATTTCTTTATTCTCTCACTGTGGTGTATTGCATGACTGATATTTCTAATGTTAAATTAAGTTTCTGTTTTTGAATTAACTTAATTTGGTCATAACATATTACTATTTTAAGTATATTTCTATTTATTTTGCTTTTCTTTAGGTATTTTTCAACTATGTTCATGAATAATGACATACGATTTTTTTCTGTGATAGCTTTGTAAAGATTTATTTCTGAAGTAAACCCAGTCTCATATAATATAAGAAGTACTCCTTTTCATATTTATTGCAAGAATTTGTGAAGTTTTATTTAATTAAAATTATTATTTTGAGATAATCACAAAATCGCATGGAGTCGAAAGAAAAAAATATATGGATATCTAAGTGTCCTTTATGAGTTTACTACAATGGTAACATTTTGTAAAATTATACATATCGCAATCAGGATATTGACATTGATACAATAAAACACAGGATGATTCCATCAATTAAACAATACATTATGTTGTCCTTTTATATCCACAGTGTTTCCCTCCTAACCACTACCTTCATTTCTGACCTCTAGATACCACTAACCTGTTCTCTATTTCTATAATTTTATCTTTCAAAAATGTTGTATAAATAAATTTATTGAGAACGTCAAGTTGTTTATGTATGTTGTTGGCTTTTTTCAATCAACATAATTTTCTGGGTATTCATCTATGTATTACCTTTATTAATAGTTATTATTTTTTATTGTTAAATAATGTCTCATGGTATAGATGTGTCACAGATGTTTAACAACTTACCCATTGGAAAAAATTTGGGTAGTGTTAGTTTGGGACTATTATAAATAATGCTGATATGAAAATTAATATAGAATTTTGTGTGAACATAGTATTTATTTCTAGTATTCAGTGTTTAGCATTGGAATTCATAGGTCATAACTGTAGTCACATATTTAATTTAATCTACTTTTTATTTAGATAAAATTTATGCATCATAAAATTAACCATGTTAAAATGTACAGTTCAAAGCATTATTAGTACATTCACAATTTTGTGCAATCATTACTTTATTTAATTTCTAAATATTTTATTATATCCAAGGAGATCCCATGATCATTAAACAACCATTCCCCACCTTTTTATACTACTAACCCTGGCAGTCACTATTATGTTGTCTAACTCTATGGATTGTACTGTTTTTGCCATTGTATATAAATAAAATCATATTTTATATGATCTGTGTGTTTGACTTTTTCACTTAGCATAACATTTTTTAGGCTCATCTATGCTATAGTATGAATCAGCATTTCATTTGTTTTTAAGGCTAAATAATATTCCATTGTATGAATATAGTACATTTAGTTTATATATTAATTTGATGATGGGTTTGGCTTGTTCTCATGTTTTGGTTATTATTATTAGTGCTGCTTCAATATTTGTCCACAAGTATTTGGTTGAATATCTATTCTCAGTTTAATTGCTGAGTTATATGAAAGTTCTATGTTTAAGTTGTTAAGGAACCACCAAATTGAGGCAGAATTTGTGAGGGTCTATAGTGTAGGAAAGTTCACATATACTTCTAATGTATACCTAGATGAGTCCTAATCCAAGGTAGAGATTTTTAATAAAGCTCATTCATAATTTAAAAATCCCTAGATTTAAATTTCTGATGCTTTATAGCATTATGACGTTGTCAAAAGTGTTGATCAGCTTCTTAGAATCTATTTTTTGGTTAGAAACTTAACTTATTTCTACTAAATTTGCAAAAGCCCCAGGAAAACAATAGATGCAATGATTTGAGTACTACACTAGATCTCCAATTTCTCCGAGATTCTGGCCCAATAATTTTTCACTATTCTATTAATTAAAATTTGATTTAAAACTGAGTGTTTAAGTATTTTTTCTGAATTTTTTGCCATTTAAGTAATTTCTATGCAAATGATTAGTCTCCTATTAATGAAAATGGAAGATACAGATATACTGTTATTTAATTTTTAGCTGTTCCAAGCACTAGAGATTCATTCTAAATGAGTGGTATATCAATTATTCACTATCTGCTCTGAAGGGAAAAATTTTTCCATTATATTATCCAACACAGTCCCTATACAAAATAAACCATTTATACCTTTTTCTGAGGCTTTGCCTATTACACTTTCTAAGAAATTTATTGGCCTCTCTAAGATATAAATTAGCCAAAGTCTTTATATTACTTTATGATCATTTCCAAGGATGTCTTTCTTATTTTTTTCAAAAACTCTCAAATTATTTTTTAAAAGTATTTTTGAATACGTGACTTCTTGAAGTAAAATCATGTTTTCTGCATTAAGTAAAGAAGACTTTATGGGGCTGACTACAAAGGAACATGAACAAGTTTTTATAGTGATGGAACTATTCAATATCCTGGCCATGTAGAAGTTTATACAACTGTATGTAATTGTCAAAATTCTTAGAATTTTACAACAAAAAGGTGACTTTTACTGTATGTAAATTTTAAAAATGAATCAAAATATACTTTGGAGGGAAAAGGAAGCCTATGGAATTCACTCCTTGAGAAAATATAAGAATTTTTTGCACTCATAGTAACTTTACCCATAGATATTTCATAGCAAAGGTCTAAGAATATGTTCTACAATAAATTTACTTTCCTGGCAGACTCATTATTCCATAACTTCTAAGACAGTGATCTTGACTTTCTGGATCTGATTGTATTGTCCCATACGTTAGCCCATAGCCACATTGGGCTGTGTACATTTAAATCCATTAAAATTAAATAAATTAAAATTTTAGTATTTCAGTCATGTTAGACACATTTCAAGTGTTTAACAGACAAAATATGAGCACACTACTGTATTGCATAGCATAGATACAAAATATTGTCATTGTCACAGAGCAGTCTATTAGACAGCTCTGTTCTAGATAGGTACCTAATTAATATTAAGAAATGACTCCAAAACTGTCTTTATCTAGTCTGTAAGTTTTGCTAAAGTACATATGCTATATCAACGATCTTATAAAATTTGTATTAAATATGAGATTATTATGACCAATGTGTTATAAGTTGGTTAGTTATAAAATTAAGATATTAGTTTATTTCCTAAAACATTTAAAATAATATACTAAAATTAGGTATATAAAAATGCACATGCACAGGTCAAAGTAGTTCTCAATGTGGAAAAAGGTTATTAAGCATGCTACAAACCTGGTATCTAAAGAATACAGAAAGATGGATTTTGTCATTGTATTAGGTTGGTGCAAAAGTAATTGCAGTTTTGGACCATAGATTCTAAATTATTATAACTGAGCTTAAACACATTTTTATTAATCAAAATAGGAACCTTTATGATCAACACATTGTAGCCAACAAGAAATGAGTTTGTTTATTCCTGAAGCATAAAAATTCATGCTTCAGTATTCCATGAACTCTTGGGAAGCATTTTCTGCATCCTACTGGTTTTAGAAGTATTTTCCCTGCAAAACGTTGTCAAGATGCTTGAAAAAGTGGTAGTTGCTTGGTGAGAGGTCAGTTGAATATGACAGATGAGGCAAAACTTTACAGCCCAATTTGTTTAACTTTTAAAGCATGGGTTGTGCAATGTGTGAAATTGGCCCTTTCTGTTGACCAATGCCAGCTGCTGGCATTGCAATTTTCTGTGCGTCTCATCAATTGCTTCTCAGATACAATGGTTTTGCTAGGATTCAGAATGTTGTAGTGGATTGGAGCAGCAGTAGACCACCAGTGACTGTGACCATTTTTTGGTGCAAGTTTAGCTTTGGGAAGTGCTTTGGAGCTTGTTCTCTGTCCAATCACTGAGCTGGTTGTCATAAGTTGTATAAAAACCACTTTTCATTTCACATCACAACTTGATTGAGAAATGATTCATTTTTGTTGTGTAGAATAAGAGAGGACAACTTCAAAATGGTGTTTTTTTATTTCCAGTCTGCTCATGAGGCACCTGCCTATTGAGCATTTTCACCTTTTCAATTTGCTTCAAATGTTGAACAACAGTAAAAGGGTCAATGTTGAATTCTTTGGCAACTTCTCGTGTAGTTGTAAAAGGATCAGCTTCAATGATTGCCCTCAGTTTGTTTTTGTCCACTTCCAACAGCCAGCCACTATGCTTTTCATCTTCAAGCCTCTTGTCTCCTTTGCAAAACTTCTTGAACCACCACTGCACTGTACATTCATTATCAGTTCCTAGGCCAAGTGTGTTGTTCATATTGCAAGTTGTCTCCACTGCTTTACAATCCATTTTGAACTTGAGTAAGAAAATCACTCAAATTTGCTTTTTACCTAACATCCTTTCCATAGTCTAAAACAAATATAAAATAAACAACAAGTAATAAGTCATTAGCAAAAAGACATAAAGTAAAATGCACATTAAAATGATCTATATTTTATACATTCATTTAAGAATGTATTCCAATATCAAATGGTGAATTTCAACATTGCAAAAACTGTGATTATGTTTGCACCAATCTAATAAAAGTGCAGATGAATCAGTTTGTAGGTAGTAAAAGTGCAAATGTTATGGAAAAACTTGAGACCACAAGATGTGTGTTATATTTTATAAGTAGATAAAATGGAATCTATAAAAAATGTATAAAATGTCATAAATGAAATAATTCTGAGTGGAGATAAAAAGGCAGAGACCCAGGGAACTTAGTGCTCTTCAGATAACTAATGCATTGATTAGCCTAATCTAAATACATCAATTTTATACATGGGAAAAGTAAGAGATAATGCTAGAATGATAGATACAGTTATAATTATGAGTCCTTGATACAAAATAGGCTCTTTAACCAAATATAATTCAGTTTGCAGTGGTAAGTAATAGATGATTTTGAGCAAAAATTTTCAAGTCTAGAAAAGACCAGACTTGAGGGTACTTGCCGATAAATTGGAAGTAGGGATTAAAAAAAGTGAAATCAAAGGCAAAACAGCACCTTTAATTAAAACAAATATCTATATATATTATATTTAATATGTTGCATATTTTGTTATAAATAAAATATTTCAATTGTTTTCACAAATAATTAAAGAGTTATACTGTTTGTCACCATTTTGACATCTAACATTGATTTCAATTGTGTGACTAAATTATCCTAAATGAAATACTTCTGTTAATTCTACCTCTGAATATTATAGTTCTAGATCCAGAAAAATGTCTTCTTCCAGATATCAATTCATTAACAAATTCTGAATACTTCTTTAGGATCAACAAGAGTAAAATTATTTTGTTAAACATCTCTCATTTGTATCTAACATTACACATGGTTTAGAATCTTTCAACAGAATTTTAGTCCTTCTAACTAATTCTTTAGTTCAGACCATGTAAATCAACTAAAATTATTCTTATAATGTACTTTTACTTTCAATTGTCTTACTATTAATAGCAAAAGAAACTAACAGCATTGATTTTATTATCCTGTTTTTCCTAATTTATCTGTTAACTCCATGTTTTCTTTAATTATTGAAATTGATGGTACCTTAAAAAATGTGTATATCTATAGTGATTTATTTATATTTAAGTGGTCCAAAGTTTTGAACAGATATCTAGATTATTTTTAGTAGCAGTACAATATTTTTGATGGATATGTTTGTTTTTGAAACTATATGCTATTCTTTGCAGAGTAATTCCATAATATATAAATATATTAGCCAATATTCAAGAGCAATTTATAAAATTTTAAAAACAGATTATGAATTCTACCTTCTCATTAAAAATATCTGTGCATTAAATGATTATTAAAATATAATTTACATTTTTTAAACAAAAAATATGTTATGCCTATGTAGGTAATGTTGAATTCAATTATTCTAAATATACACAAATAGTCATAACTTTTCTATCTGACCTTTTGAATAATAGAGATGTAAACTTACTCTCTAAACTGCAAAGTATTCTTTAAATGTAATATCTTAGAAAAATGTCATTTTACAATTGACAGTTGACAAGGAAAACTGCTTTTTGTGAACTTACTTTGAGATAAGTATTAACAGTTTTTTTTTCAGATCTTGGTATTAATCCAGATCATCATAACTTATTCAACTTAATTGAAAGGAGTTTATTGAGTAAATTGCTAAATTATTAATAACATCAATGTAATGTAACCTAGATTATTTACATTTGTTTGGCTCTCTCTCACAATTGATTTAAAAACAGAGTTAAAACCAGGAGTTTGAATCAACCAATAGGTGTCCTGAGAGTATGTTGCCCTTGTGCACCAGCCCCATCCCAATTTCAACAGCTACAAACACTTTAATAATTTTGTCATTAACATCTTGCTGCTTGTTATATCTAGACCTAGGTGAGAGTTTTTTGATCCAAGATAGAATGTTTTCAGCAATTCTGTTTGTTTCATTGGCAACAAACTCAAAAACAGAAAAAGAAAAAAATTTAGTAAAACATCCATATGGTTCTAAATTGTCAATAAACAAGAACACTCTTTTCTAATGAAGTCTGAAATAGACTCTAATTCAGGTAAAGAATTGTCTTTCATGTTTCTAATATACCTCTCTTCTCTTGGTAAATTCATAGTTTACATTTTATGTATCTAAAGCCATTATTATAGGTCTTGTAAGGAACAAATACGAAGTCAAGTTGGACAAACTATATCAAGTAAAAGATAGTCACTTCAGAGTATTTTGTTTAGATCCTAAAGGACATTTAAAGTTAGAAGCTAATTAGATTCTGTAGCAATTCAGCTGCCTTGCAGATTATAATAAGTGTTTATGATTTTCTTCACCAGAGGCTAAAACGCTGTAGTCTTGTCCCAGCCTCCTTTGTAAATAAGGCCAGAAATTCTGCATAGCAAAAGTCAACCTAACATGAACTATAACCTAGAGTTCTGTCACTCATCTGCCACCAAGAGGCCTGCATAGTTCTACATTTCTTGAGGGTTCCACACCATTCCTAAAGATTTTGAGGCCCATAATTTCTTCAGAAAACTTTTTGAGGACTACTTTATGAAATCTATAGGGTTTTTGTTAAATTTTGGTTTTTCCCATTGAATTTTTAAAAAATATTTGCCTTTAAAAATGTCAGTAACAATCATATCAAAATAACAAATAACCCAAGACTTAATGCCTTATTTCCTAAGATCAAGAAGAGTCTGAGATTTCACCCAACCTGCAAGCTAACAAATTAACCTATTTTTCTGGGCAGAGACAGAGGACTTTATTACATAAAAGCCATGCAGAATGAGCTTCATGTTTGCATTTCTTTCTCAGCCATAGAAGAATAATAAATGGCCATGGTTGAGTGTTGTCACAGATGAGGAACCCCAAGGTTAGAATACTCTCAAACTTAGAAGAAACTAGTAGTAAACATGCTCTATCTTTGCTCCAGAGGGAGACATTGTCTTCAGTACCCTAAAAAGCAAAAAAATCTGGCTTCTTTCCTGAAGGGAGAACAAATTACCTGGAATAAACACTATCAAAAGATATACAGAGAGCAAGAGACCCTGGTGAATTGCCTGTCATCGTTGCCCAAATCTCAGCCCACAACACAAGTGTAAAAACAGTCCTGATGCACAAAAGAGAGAATTGCAAGTCACCAAATTCAAGAAGTTGCTTGAAGCTTATTATTAAAAAACTGCCAAGTATATCCCCCCTCACCTTAGCCAAGCCAAAATGGTTCAATCTCTTAAAATTCACTGCTGCAAATTCCACAACTTGTATTTTGTTTGAGTATTTCTAATTTAAACAAAATATCTGCACACCTGATTAAATTTATCATTTCATCCATAGGAAACCACATCCGCCAACCCCCATCTGCCCTTGTAAATCTAATGACACAGAGAAATGTAAGAGAATTATAAATCCATAAAAGTGCTGTTACCCAAGAAAGTATAAAGAAAAGTACTGAGCTGCATGTGCCTAGTTTTTTCTCTCAAGCTCACCAATCTGGTTAGTTCACTCCTTTTTCCTGAGGTGGGTGGAATAAGGAACAGAGAGAGAAGAATTCAGGAAAACATTTTTCTTGAGGCCATCATGGGTAGAAATGACAATGAGTAACAATTTATATAAGAGTTATAAACAACCAAATGTACATTAACATATTTACTCCCTTATTTTAATTTATAACTTGTTTCTCTGAATGTCTGAAAATGTATGAAAGAGAATGTCCTTTCTCCTCAACATTGTCAATATCTGGTATTAGGAATTATCCAACAATGTATTATAAGTAGACAAAGTAGAGTTAGATTATTTAAGGTGTAAATATCTTATCTATAAAGATTATTAAATAATAAAAGCATTTATGATCTAATGAGAAGATCAGAATTAGGGAAATTCTAGAATTGGTTAAACAACCAAACAGTCACTGGCTCCCTCAATATAGGTGAGGAATCATCTTCATTCAGTGCATTGTTCTTTTACACTTTTGTAGAATTTATGTTCTTAGCTTCTTTCTAAGGTAATTCTGCTTTCATTTTTCTTACTACTTAGCTGGAAACAAAAATTTCTATCGAATCTTATGAGATTTCTTTTTTGTCTTATGGACTTTATAGGTCCAATATTTATGAGAGGTCCATGTGTATTTGACAAGAGTGTGTATTTATGCATCTTTTTATTAAATTCATCAACTAATTGTTCAAACATCATATTATCTCTACAGTTTTTCTTCTTGGGCTATTCATAATTAAGAGAGATGTGTTTCATCTTACTGGAATAATGTAGATTGGTTTTTATATATTTTAAGACCAATTTATGGGAAGACTCATTTTGTTACATGATATCAATATAACTTCGTCATGTTTCTTTTGCTTGGCATTTACCTGGCATTATTTTTTTCATCTTCTTTTTTATACTGCCTTGTGTACTTTTTATTTTCAAGTTTTTTTACAAAAGAATATAGGTGTATTCTTAATCCAATCTGACAAACTTTTAACTGGAAAATTATTTTAATTATTTTTAATTATTAAAATATTTTACTTATTTTTTTACATAATATTTTCTAATTTGTAGTTTCCATGTTTTCTTTTTCCTTCAACTCTTTGGAATTAATTTTATGTTTTCTCATCTTAATTATTATTATTATTATTATTATTTTTTTTTTTTTTTTTTTGCTTTTTGGTATGGGTAGCTCCCTGGTTGGGAATCGAACCTAGGCCACAACGCTGACAGCGCCAGCGCCGAAGCCTTAAGCCACTATACCATCAGGGAACTCCTCATCTCAATTATTGTTTTGTTTTGTTTTCTTGCTGGTTGGGAAGTAACATATTTTAGTACTATTCTACTCTTTTAGTGGATTCCTTAAAAATTACAAAGTATACTTTTCATAAGATAGTCTCAAATTAATCAGTACTGCTATTATTTATATTAACAATACAAAGACACTAGACAACTTTATTTCTAATCATTTCACACATTTTTTACATTTGACATTACTACACTGTTGTCTTTTATTATAGTTCTATCTTGAATTATTACTTGAAACCTTATAGGTAGTATTTATTAATACAGCAAGTGGGGGCTAAATTACTTACAATTATATCCTTTCATTAGATCATTTATTCCTTCTTCCTACTGTAGGTAATATCCATCTTCTAAGTTGTTTGTTTTTTTAAGTTCATAGTGGTAATTTTTTTTTATTCATTTTTATTGTTAGACTTATTGGGGGCGACATCTGTTAGCAAGGATTACATAGGTTTCAGGCATACAATTCTACAGTGCATTGTCAACTTGATGTATAATAAGTTCATCACCTAATGTGACTTCTCTTTCCATCCATCATCTTATATTTAGCTTCCCCCCTCCTCTCCCACCCCCTCCCCTTTCTCCCCTCCCTGACCCACTCATCACCAAATAAACATTAAACTATTGATTGTGTCCATGGGATATTTGTTTCTTCATTTCTTTTTTCTTTGCTTTCAGTTTTATATTCCGCGTACAAGTGAAGTCATACAGTTCTTTGTTCTTGAAGTTAATCAGCAGTAGTTTATGAAATAATTCTTTATTTGAAAAATGTATTGTCTTAGTGTTGAATAATAATTTTACCTAAAGTGTGAACTGAAATGTTTGAAATGTCACCATAACCTACCTAGTTGTAGATTTCTTTTTATTAATTGTGCTTTGTCTGCTTTATATTTGTTTATTAGAAATTTCAATTCTTTCATCAGTTGTAGAAAAATTGTAGCTAATTGCATTATCTACTGTAAGAGTTTTTAAAAGTCCTTTAATTTCATGCCACATTTTAAAAATACCCATGCTTAATTAGAAGATATATCTTTTAAATTAAATGAGAAAAAAATTTGCTAAATCTGACTTAATTTTATCACCATTTTCATCTTGTATTGAATTGTAAAATTGATACTTATTCAGAAACTACTGTGCCAGCCATTTTTTATCCTAGAATTTACCTCTGATCATAAATTCTTGATTGGTTTTAAAAGTTCGTATTTATTAAGCATCTATTATTCAGGCACTCTATTAGTCTGTTTACTATAGAAAAACAGGACCAATATGCTTTTGCAAAGCTTACTGATTTAAATGTTAATCTCATCCAAAAATACCCTCACAGAAATAACCAGCATAATCTTTGGTCAATTATATGGACACTTTTTGTCCCAGTCATGTTGACACATAAAATTAAGCATCATAAGCACCCTGCATGCAGGAAAAATAAATAAATATTCTTGCACATATTTCTTAAATTTTAATGGAAAAATTTAAAAAACAAATAGAAAATACTAGAAAATTCAGTAAATATTGAGGCGATGATATACATAAGATTAGCATATATCTTTATTACAAGTAAAATCCTTTAAAAATGTTACTTCTTAAAATTCTTAATATCTACCTTTACAGTTGTCAACATTTGCTAAAAATGGTGAAAGTAAGTTAATATTGTAGGTTCGGTTTTACAGAAACAGACATGGTGATAGGCTTTGCGTTAGATATATATTAGGGAAAAATAACTATGAAAGTAAGGTAGAAGAAAGCAAGATTGGTCTGAGAAGTAAAACTGTGATGAAGGCCTGACAAATCTTCAGCCAATCCCATGTGACACTCTGAAGCAAATGTTGCCTGCCTGATTTGCTTTGTGTTAGACTGAAATGACAAACCCCTTTTAGCCCCACCTTGCTCATTCAACAGGTTCAGGCCATCTTGCGAGGGGTGCAACATGAAGTGAAGTTGTTTCCTACAGCTGAAATAGATAATGAAGGAACTGAACCCTGAAGGGTGTCTACTAACCACATTCCTGACAGGCAAACAAGTTCTTTTCTGATGAAGATCTGTATGTCACATTTCTTAATGTTTGGTTTCCCAACCAAGTGACAAAATGAATCCCCATGCTCTAAAGTAATTTGACCACTTCTTATATAATTGTAATCTGTTATAGTTGCCTCCATTCAGAGGAAAATCAACACTGTCAAAAAGGCAGAGAAGGATTATCAATATGGAGAGTGGTTCACTTACCATTTGGAATTTTTCAGGTGCAGTTATAGAAATGGAATAAAAATTCTCTTAAATCATAAGTGAGTGTATTCACTCACATTACAGAACATCTAGAAGTAAACTGGGTTTCAGGATTGCATAAGATGAGTCACTTACTGATGTCTTCAAGGGTCCAACTTTGTTTATTGCAACTCTGCTTTTTGTGGGAGCTCCTCATGTCTGCTCCATTCTAAGCCTCATTTTCATGATCAATTTCAGTAGCAATTGGAGCTATATAATTTCTCTATGTTTTATTGTCCACAGTTTGGTCACACAAATTTCTTTAACTGCAGTGGATGAGATTACTAGGATCATGCCTACTCTTACTACTGAGACTAATTAAGTAAATGTATACTTAATTTGGGAGGAAGAGACTAAATATTGGAGATTCCACCACAATGCCCTCTCAAATATTATTTTTTCTTATGATGAATATTGAGGAAATATCTATCAGGAATTAAAGTGGATGAATCTTTGCTTTGGAAGGAAGCTGAGTTTAATTGACATATAAGGTAAAGACACTTGTAGTTCTAAGATTTTATGACTATATACTATTTTTGTTGTTGTTTAGTTGAGACCTCTTTTTCAAAGCATATGTAAATAGAGAAATATATACATACACACACACACACACACACACACACACACACACACACACTGATTTGAACACTCCTCTTAGGTTGACTGTCTTTTGCTCTTAGTATTTCCCTTAGTCTAAATAACCTCTGATACAAGATTTTTCTTCCTCCAAACTCAATTCATTGTCTCTACAAAAACTTTCATCTCAGAATGAAACTTTGATGGCTTGTCAATCGGACAGAACTATCTGACCGTTTATTTTGATGCATAAAGCTTGGTTACTTGTAATAGTTATTTTATTTAAGTATTCACAATGTATTGGGTGGAGCCTTATCAAATAATATCTAAACTTGGGTTCTTTTTCTGTGATTTACATTTAGTATTCATAAACATTAAATTGTGCTAAATTGAGCAAAGATAAATGGTAAACATATTCACATTTAGTTGAATTAAATTAAATTATTTTTATAAGGCTATCCATGTTATTTCAGTTATTTGACAAAGCCAAATACTTCATAGGATAGAATTAAGTTAGCCATTATTCAAAATGACATAGAGGGAAAATAAAAAATGAAGAAAAAGAAAGAAGAAAACAAGCGGATGGAAATGAAGGACGACGACAAAATTCCATCTAACATTTCCCAAACCAGTTCTTTTTGGTAAAACTTTTTTGAAGAGAAGTGATACACAGTGGCACATCTTCTATTAAAAATATAATGGCATAATTCTTACTCTTTGTTTTTTTTATCATCTTAAACAGTTTATTAACTTTTCTTCACAAATGGCGTATTTAGTAAAAGAGCAAAATTGCTTATTATATTGTAAAGAATAATACAATTCATGGTTGAGGGTTTTAAGACTATCAACTTAATTTTTAAATGTATTGTTTTTGTTATTAACCAGAATCATGTTCACAGTTACTTATAATGATCCTCAATATTAACTTTTTCTTTTTCTTCCCTGTCCAAACATTCTAATTACAACTAAAATTGGCATTGTTGTGCTCCCAAAATGCTGCTCTGATGAAGCTCACTATTATTAACATCTAATTAAACCTTTGGTTGGTTCAAAAAATCTAACTGATTTAACTTACAAAGATAATTATCATACATTTTAAAATGAATCAAAGAGTGCTAGGGTGATATAAATGGAAGTGTTGTATTTAATAGTACACAATTGTTTGCTGGTTATAACAATGTTGAATTGGTTATAAATATGTAAAATAGTATTTGTCTTTTGATGGTGATCCTAATAATTGATCTTTGATGGAAAATCTGAGATACTTAAAATAATCTGACTGAATTAAGTATACATTAGTAGTATGCATATTTCACTTTAACAGTACAGAAAGAAAATTCAATGTAATAAATGCTATTCTTAATGAATGAAATGTAATTATTTCCTAGCTTTCTTTCTAACTCCTTGCATAGTTAAATTTTACTTAGTATATGGAAATCTGTTTACATATATCCTTTTCCAGAAGGGCTTCCTCAGGTATTTCATAATCATAGCATCACACACCTATTTCATCCAAAATGAACCTATGTTTTCTATTTTCCTTAACCTCAGATGTTTCTCTTTTAGACCAATTAATAGAAATAATTATTTTCTAAAAACAAAAATTACACTTACCTCATAGGAATGTAAAACATTATTACAGAGAAACAAAGAGGTTAAAATGCCACACAGAAGGATGCAGAGAGTCAGGTAGAGAGGAAATTTTGATGGGAAAGAATGTTCCTTTCTCATTTAATGTAGCTGCTTTTTTTCTGCTAGTAAATTTAATATGTAAAGCATACTGAAAATAGTGATCTGCATGAATGTTAAATTATCCTGTAGGAGTTATGGTGCATTCTGCAAAGGAAAATGATAGGTTACTACAATTAGCATAAGACTTGTTTTTCATTTAAGAACAGAGTAAGAAGAGAATTTTCTTAAAAATGAAAGTAGTGGCCCATAACTCATATTTTAAAAAAGATATTTAATGTAATATAGTCAAAGTTGAAGGCTCTTTCTGAAAAAAAAATAGCTGATAGCTTTTCAGGGTAGAATGGATTACTAATGTACACATGTAATTTAAAAGTGTTCAGTCTTAAGCAAGAATAAAAGAATACCTCATTCATTATGCTTAATAACAAAAATTAGCTGTACTATGCATGGTTAACTTATTATTACTGATTGGAACTCAATTTTCACTTGTCTGTTTCTACCAACAAAAGCCATTATAAAAAGAGGGGTGTGATTTTTGTGGTAAAAGTAAACTTTAGGAAATTATTTAAAAGAGGTCTTTGAAACATTATTTTCTAGCAAAATTATATCATTAAAATAAGGCCTTAATATGTACAGAAAATTATAATTTTCATAAAAATTTTAACTACTTGGGTATTTTTTGAAATACACAACAGCTAACAAATAATGGTAAAGATTATATTTCTGGTGAATTATAAACAAATTTCTTTATGGTGATAGAGTCCATGCACACCAGTAAATTCTGTAAATATGAGCTTATGCATGTTGAAACAAAACTTACTTTCCTCCTCTGCAGATTGAATATTGTATATGCATTTATATGACCACATAATGCAAAGTGTTAATAAGAAAATCTTCCTTAGCAAACTTGCTGGCAGTCATTTTATTAAAATATCACTCATTTCTCAACCAAAGGAAGTCAAATCTTCTTCTGGTCTTAATGTATTGCTTTTCACCGAGATATCTATTCAGATTTCTTCATCCTTCCCATCTTTATACAACTAAGGTCACCATATCTTATTTTGCTAAGGCTGCCTCACACCTAATCTTTTTTACTCTAATTTATTAACATGTAATTTTTTTGTCCACATTAATACAAATCTGAGCATTCACACATCTCTTACAAAGGTCTCCATGTTCCCTGTGCCTGATGGTCAAATCCAAATGCCTTAACATGGCCCACTTGTCCTGGCCTTTGATAACCTCTGAAGCATTACCACATGGCTTTTCCTCTTGTAAGATACACTCATCATAAAGAGCTCTATGTATTTTTCTAATGGTCCTTAACCACTGATACATAGTATTTCAAGGCATTTTTCCTCCTAGCTAGAATTCTCTACTCACTCTTTCCTGAGTTCTGTTCAGACTTCAGCTCTACATTTAGGGATTCCTTCCTCTTGGAAGACATCACATCCACAAAGTGAAACTCTCAGTCTATGTTCTTCTATAGCACAAATATATATCTGTTTTTTACATGTCTGAGTCCTCCACAGTGTACATACTTCTTAGAGACAGACATTAGTCCTTCTTTCCTTTTCTATCCTTAATACTCAGAAAGATGTCTGAAATATAAAAGTTCAGTGAATGGTTGCGGATTAATGAGTTCTGAAGGACTTTAAAAGATTGCATTACATTTCAATGCTAGTATTTAATTATAAATGTTTATAAAATATATCAATTTTAGAATATGTTTATTAGTCTTCTTTATTGTTAAATTTATTGGGGTGACATTGGTAAGTGAAAATTACAGAGGTTCCAGATATGCAAGTCTATACTACATCGTCTATGTGTTCACCAACCAGAACCAGTTTTGTTCCTATCACTGTAGGTTTAACTCACCATCCCTCCTCTCCCACCCCCCTTCCCCCTTTCCTCAGGTAACCATTAAGCTATTGAATGTGTCCATGAGTTTTTGTTTCTTTGTTGCTTTCAGTTTTATATTCCACATATGAGTGAATTCATATGATTCTTGGTGTTTTCTATCTGGCTTATTTCACTTAGCATCATGGTCTCAAGAGTCATTTATGTCCCAAATGGCAGTATTTCATCTTATTTATAGCTAAGTAATATTCCATTGTGTATATCTACCACATCTTCTTTATCCAGTCATCTATGAAAGGGCACTATGGTTGTTTTCATGGTTTGGTCACTGTGAAGAGCGCTGCAATGAACATTGGGATGTAAGCTTTTGCAGACTAATATTTTCAAATTTTAGAGATAGATACACAGAAGGGAGATTGCTGGGTCATATGGTAACTCCATTGCCAAGTTTTTGAGAAAGCTGCACATTGTCCTCTATAGCAGTTGTACCAATTCACATTCCCACCAGAAGTGTGTGAAAGTTCCTTTTCTTCCACAACCTTTCCAGTTATTCCTTGTCCTCTCAATAGTAGCCATTCTAACAGGAGTGAGGTGGTATCTCATTGTGGTTTTGATTTGATTTGCATTTCACTAATGATTTTATATATATATGTTTTCTTGGATGAAGTATCTGTTCAGTTCCCCTGCCCACATTTTAATTGGATAAATTAGTCTCTTACATAGTACATTGAAAATGCCATGTTAAGAAACTCTTATTTGTACTTTTTATCTTTTTATTTCTACATATTCACATCCATCTCAAGACACCTAAATTGATTATTTGGGTATAAAATCAAATGATAATAAAGCAAGCAGTGGCATTTAAGTACTTGAGTAATTTTAAAATATCTCCAGTAAAACTTCAGTAAATGTCAAGAAAAGAGAAGGAAATACAAATCAACACTATTTCCCTTTCTCTGTTTAGGATCCTTGAAAGACAAAAAAATGAAATGACAAAGTAGAAATAATACATAGAAAATATCAATGGAATTTAGAAAGCATTAATCTACTGAATTTCTTTAAGATTTTTTTTAACCCTTGCTTTTGAAAGTGTGGTCCACTGTATAGCAGCGTTGGCATCAACCAGGATATATTTTACACCTCAATACATTTCTCATATCACAATCCATGTTTAGAATTTGATGTTAGGAAAACTTTGAGTGGTTTTTACTTGTGTCGAAGTTTGAAAGGTATAGATAGCTTTAAGATATTCTTTGTCTCTGGGAATTAGGTATGCTCAGAAAATTAAAGATCAATGAAATAGATTTGGAAAATGTACTTCTTATTATCAGCACAAAAACTGTGGAAACATTTTAAAAATGGAGGAAGAAAACCTGATTAAGCTAGAGGAGAAAGATGTTCCATAAGAGAAAGCATGTGCTCTCAAGTGGCAAAGTGTTCAAATAAATAGGGGAAGGATGAAATTTTTAAAACCAGAGTAGATTGCTATAAAAAAGCTGAAGAAATGTTCCTGTTTGTATAAAAAGATAATTTAGTCCTTGTTAGATCAGAAACAGTGATTACGACCCTAAGAAGTTTAGCCAAAGGAGATAATTAAATCTCAGAGAGTGAACTGGAATGGATTCAAAAAACTATTGACTGAACACTTCTTAAGCCTTTAGATAGAAAATGTAAAATAAGAGTGAACAAAGTTACACAATGGTTATATAAAGTTTGGGCAATTTTGAGTGATTCCAGGGAGAAATCAGGAAGACTGTAAAATATTTGAGATATCAGACAAAATATTTGAAGAATTACTAGATTAATTTTGTGGCGAAACAATTTAGTCCTTGTGAATCCTATTATTGTATGAGAGTCCTATGGAAATACAATTAAAAATAGGTGGAATTTGTAAGGGAGGCAATACTTTATCTCTACCCTTCTTAGGTTTGCAACTGTGACTCTTTAACAAAATGACTAATTGACAGAGTAAAAGAAATATTACTTATTAGCATATACACCATGCAGGAGAAATAAAAAAATGAAGAGTAGCTCAAAGTGGTAGCTTCAAACTCAGGCTTATGTAGCATCTTCAATAAAGAAGAGTATGTGGAGAAATGACAGGAGAAAGGAAAGCAGTTTAGACTTTCAAGGGTAGAAAACTTGAGAAAAAAATACACACACACACACACACACACAAACATGAGAGAGAGAAAGGTTTGCTTGCAGATTTCTCTGAACTAATCAGAATTTGTTTCTAGCAAAAAATGAATATCAATCCTGCCTTCAGACAGAGAAGGAGAGAGAATAGTGAGCTCTTCCTGCACTGATTGCTTCTTAATTGAATTAGCTCAAGAAAAAATTTAAGCTAAAGAAACATATTTTGGGGTGACATACTCTGTTTTTTTTTTAAATTAAACTTGCAGAAGATAAAGGATAAACTATATTAAGAAGGAGCCAAAAAAGAAAATACATGGAGACTAAACTAGAATGAGTCTATTGTAAGGATTTTCATGGGTAGAAAACTTTCTCAGTAGAAATATGCAGTATATGTATAAAATGAATATATATACAGTGTTTTTTTTAATATCACATTATTTTAGTAGATACAGAGTTCATTAATTATATATAGTTTTTGCATAATTGGAAAACCCACAATTCAAAACCTAAAAGATGTTAGCAAAATATCTGAGATGAAAGCAGATACATATTAGAAAGATTTTTTATTTCAACAAAAAACCACTGATACTACATTGAATAGGAGAGAGGAGTGAAATTACAAATAGTTTAAAATTATATAATTTTAAATAAGCCTTCCAATAGGAAAATAAAAACACTAGAGACATATTTCACTATAGAAAAATTCCCACTGTAGAAAAATATGTAGAATAAAAAAATGCTATCAAGTTCTGTGTTATTTCAAAGGAAAGACAATATGATAAGAAGCATATGGCAGATGCCTGAGTAGTGGCTTTGCTCAGAAAACCATGATTAAATTCCAGTTGAAAACAATATAGAGTGGAAAAGACTTGCCTAGAAGATTATTCACAGGTTTAAGCTGCCATTTGACACAGGGTAGAGAGACCAGCACACAAAAGACAGTAAAGGCCATGCTAGTCCAACTGACTACCCACATGTTGGTTGTCCTGCCAAAAATATGGGACACCAAGAGTAATTGTAAATTAATTGTTTGAATAAGTTTCATGGAAAAGAAAAACTTGTCAGATAAGATCTGGTGATCAAGGCTGTCACAATTGCAAATTTCTGAACTTTACCAGAAGGCAGGAATATCTCAAATGTTGTTCAAAGAGAGGAAACATTTGCATAATGATATCTGCCCTCAGATATCCGAAGCATAGTGGCATAATTAACCAGTTTATGTAAGAATTTTTTCCAATCTAGCCTATATTCACAAACCATGGGCTCTGCACATCTGGCATTAATTGACTGATAAATTGGCAAAGCTGAAACCCAAATGCTCCCTTTATGCACTTCCCCTCAGATACCATTGAGCTTGTGCTACGGTCTTTGGTGGGACTGAGTATGGACTTCTGAAAACAAAATTTAACCTATTTTAATTGCACTAGTGCCCAAGATTTTATGTTTTCTAAGTGTATTGGAAGATGTGCCAGTGCTGAAATGATATTTTATATCTTTTAACTATGGATTTTCTTAAAAGTGAGGCATATCAAAGGCTTGTCATTGATTTTCTATAATTTCTGAAGAAATTAACCCATTCCAGTGAGACACCAAAATTTCTGCTCCACCACCTGGCAAAATTTCTTTGGTTTACACAAATAGAATGGTGGATTAATGTTGAATAGAAAATTGGGGGACAGATTAATAAATCTATTAATGTTTTACTTTAAGAAGTTATGAGAATATTATTTTGATATTAAATTCCTATGGACATTATTTTGCAAAGACATTGAATAATTAAACTTTAAGTTCTCCTTTGGAAATTAGTAAAGTAAAAGATTTATATAAAAA
Source organism: Lyroderma lyra (assembly GCA_004026885.1). NCBI lineage: Eukaryota > Metazoa > Chordata > Mammalia > Chiroptera > Megadermatidae > Lyroderma > Lyroderma lyra. The sequence goes on along the minus strand of PVJL010002512.1, from coordinate 82,681 downwards.
TTTGAAAATCTCCATTAAAATTGTGTTTTTGAATAATCTTAATATTGTTATCTGGTCACAGATAAAGTCCTCTAAAGCGTTATATTGGACAGCATTACTAGAATAACTTGGAGTCAAAAAACAAAATAGTGAATTTCAAACCTTGAGAAAATACCAGCTTTAATTAATGTAGTGTTTCTGACCAATTTCATAATCTTTTGGATGCAAAAGTGGACAGACTTTTTTAGCAATTCTGGGAGGAACCTCAAAGGATCAATGGTTAATGTAATATGGAAGGAGGGGCAGTCATTTTCTGCTGACTTTCCCCTAATTCTGGATTAACCATAGCTTTAATGTTTAAATCTTTAAATTCAACCATTTAAGAAACTTGGAAGTATTAAACTGAGAATATTTCCTTCTTATTTATGGTATGTGTGCAATCACATGTGCACACAGTCACACACACACACACACACACACACACATACACACACACACAAATATTACTCAACCATAAAAGGAATGAAAACTTCGATTTGTAACAACATGATGGACCTAGAGGGTATTATGCTAAATGAAATAAGTCAGACTGAGAAAGACAAATGCCATATACTCTCATTTACATGTAGAATCTAAAAAACAAAATAAACTAACTCATAGATACAGAGATCAAACTGAGGTTGCCAAAGGTGAGGAAGATTGAGGGACAGGGTAAAAAGGTGAAGGGATTAAAATATACAAATTGGTAGTTACAAAATAGTCATAGGGATGTAAAATACTGTGTCGGGAATATAGTCAATAGTATCGTAATACCTATATATGGTGCCAGGTGGACACTAATCAGGAGGACTACTTCATAAATTATATAAATGTCTAACCAATATGCTATACTGCTGAAACTAAGGTAAGACAATATTATATGTAAACTCTAATTGAAAAACATAAACAAAAAATTTTAAAAATAAATACATAAATAAGAGTTTACTTGCATGAAGACATAAACCACTCAGCCCATCATACTTAGGTGTCTGTATATCTTACTCCTTTATCATATTTTCCATAACTTGAGAATTTGAATAAAAAAAGTAGATTTTATATTCCAGACTCCCTTCAATACCTAAATTCATGTGTTTATCTTTTTCTAATTCATTTGTACAAATATTGCTAATATTGTTCTTTTTCTAGTCTGTCAGTTTTTAATTGTAGTTCCAAGTTTGACTTCCAGAACAATTCAATTATTACATATGTAATTTGTCACATTTATATCACCCTTAGACTACTTTTTTTTAATAATTCTTATACAAAATACATAGTACAACTCTTCACAGGTTTACTCTCTTTCTCACTTAATGGAATATAACATTAATGAGGGAAGGACGTCTTTCTTATTGGTGTTGACAACCTTATCACTTAGGGCAGATAGGTAAATCCATAAATATGTGTTGATGAATGAATAATTTTATGCTAAAATTAAAAATAAAAACTTTCTCAAGGAGCAGCAATATATATTAACTATCCAGTGATCTATGACAAGGTATGGCATAAAAACACATTCCTTGGGCCAATGAGGTACTTTTTCAGGAGTCCAAAATGGCAAGGGAAAAATAGCTAATTGGCAACAAAATCCAAATATGAAAAATGCTATAAAGTGTACTTAAATCTCTGAGGTATCATGGAAAGCTAAAATTATATATTAAACCAACACTGTCAAGAGAAATTCACAAGGATAATGCTATTTTGTAACAAGGTAAGAAAGGAATAGATATGCAGAGATATTCTGTGATACAGATAAAACAGTGGGAGTGTAACTTGTTCCTATGTTTGTCTTTTACAGGTGTCCATGTCAAGCTTATGCATCAATCATTAATACATACCATCTTAACTCTTTTTTTTTTCTTTTTTTATTATGGTGAGTAGTTCCCTGGCTGGGAATCGAGCCCAGGCCACAGCGTTGAGAGCGTGGAAGCTTAGCCACTACACCACCAGGGAACTTTAACTCTTGATATAGTATATACTCATTCTTTGTGAAACAAAATTTAAAATAAAAGTTTGCTAAAATATTTTAAAATTTTAAATTCTATATTCATAAGTGGAGACACATCGGTATTTCATATTATTTATTTAACATTTTTTGAATTAAGCTTATGTTAGTTCTATGAAACAAAATATCTCAAAGACAGGTATTTTTATTCTCTTTTCCTTGGAAAGAATTAAATGTCATAGAAATTATCTGTCCCTTACCAAGTTGAATAAATTTGTTTATAAAAACTTCCATTGATTTACTGATAGTGTTAGCTATATTTTCTGTTTCTTATAAATTTAAGTAATGGCTGTACTTGAATCCACTATACATATTAGAGCAACCTAGAAAATTGTCCTATTTATGCAGATGTTCAAATTCAGATAATATAATGTTAAGAAAAAAAATAGCCTGTAAGCTTTTTTACTCAATTAAAGTCCTAGAAAAACTGAAATAGTTCATTCAAAATTGGGTAAATTTAGAAAAAAAATTAAAAATTGACTATCTATACTATGAGCAATGGCAAAAGAAACCACCATGAAATTAAGTGCTATTTTCTGGTGGTGCAGTGGCTAGGCTTCGGCGCTCTCAACACTACCGCCTGGGTTCGATTCCCAGCCAGGGAAGTATCAAAAAAAAAAAAAAAAAAAAAAAAAAAAAAAAAAAAAAAAAAAAAAAAGAAAGAAAGAAAGAAATTAAGTGCTAGCAGTGTTCCGTTGTGGTGTAGTGACTAGGCTTCAGGGCTCTCAACACGCGACCTGGGTTCAATTCCCAGTCAGGGAACCACCCCCCCCCCCACAACCCTCCCCTCCAGAGAAAAAAGAATTAAGTGCTAGGGCTGAGAACCAGCGCTGCTCTTAGACATGAAGACTCCAGGAAACTGGCAAGAATAATTGAAGGTAAAGAAGAGGTCGGCACACCCAGAGCTGTAGTCTTCTATGATGGTATGCAGCCACCCCATGGCGATCCAACATAGAATCTGAGGTATAAGCTCCCTACTTACCCTTTTGTTCAGATATATACACAATGTAAATTCTCCTACCGGAACCAAGAAAGCAAAAGAAGTCTCTCTCTACTCCATAATAATCCACTTCCAGAACTTCTTCCAAAGGGGCTTCCCCATGATCTCATTCCATTGGAGGAATTACTTTTTTTTTTTTTTGCATTGTCAACTTGATGTATAATAAGTTCACCACCTAATGTGACTTAGGCCATTCTCAGCCTCCATCTGAAGTGAGCTATCCTTAGCTTTTGATACCATTGGTCACTTCTTTCTCTTGGTTTCATGAGCACCACACTCTTTTTTTTGTTTGTTTGTTTGTAGGTAGCTCCCTGGCCGGGAGTTGAGCTTGGGCCGCAGCGCTGATGGCGCCAGCGACGAAGCCTTAAGCCACTACACCACTGGGAACTCCCCACCACATGCTTCTGCATTTCCTCTTTAACTTATTACCCTCTCCTTCTTATTTTTCTTTTCATTCTCCTTTTCTAGTGTCTGGTAATTTCTCCAACATGCAAATGTTGGCATGTACCTAAACTCTCTTCTTGGGCCTCTTATTTATGCTGTCTGTATTCATTTCTTTAGATGCTGAGTCTCATGATTTTATCTACGTATCTATAGCTCTCAAATTATTATTTTAAGCCCTAGCATTTATCCAAACTTCAGACTTTTATATTGAAATATTCAATTTCAACAGAAATTTCAAGCTTAACATATCCAGAACTGAAAATTGATTTTATTGCAGTCAACTCATCCCATAATTTTTCCCATCTCAGTAAATTGTTACTCCAGTCCAAAAGTAACTCAGGCCAAAACAATAAAACAAACAACAACAACAAACTCTTGATATCATCTTTCATTTTTACATTTTTTTAATTCCACATCTAATCTATTTGTAAATGCTCTTGGCCCTAGTGTCAAAAGATATGGAAATTTTTACTTTTTATAATTCACTATTCTACTTCTGTCTGAAGTGTGACCATAATATACCAAGAGATTTCTCTGATTCTGTCCATGGCCCGAAAGTCTGTTCTCAAAACAAAAAGCAGAACAATCATAAAAATAAAAAGTAAATATATCATGTTATATTTCTGTTTGTTTCAAAAACTTTAATATATTTCAAATGTAGTAATGTACTCAGAGATTTGGGGATGATACACAAAACACACACACACACAAGATCCTATAGAATTTGCTTCTTCTCCAATGGCCTCATCATTCTGATTTTGATTACTACTTCTTTCTTTGTTCAGTCTATTTCATCCATACTGGTTCATTACTATTTCTTTAATAGTCCAGGTATGTCTTTTATCTCAGGGACTTTTCATTTGCTCTTTTCTTTGCCTAGAATATTCCTCTTCTTTATATATATAGCTTTTTTTTTTCCTTTTCTCTCACAAAGTTATTGTTCTCATAAAGGCTTTCACAACATGCCCTTTCGTTCTTTTCTCCATACCACTTGGCACATATTGCTCTGATAGTCTTTGAATTATTTTTTTAACTTTCTACCCACTTTTTGATATAAGATCTACAATAATAGAGAGTTTTGCCTCTTTTTTATTTTGGTATAACTCAATAAAAACATACAACATATAGTTAGCATGAAATAAATATTTCTTAAATGAATGGTTTACTTTATTGCCCCTTTGATTTTGGTTAAGCATATTTATTTTGCCAAAATTAAATTTAATTGATCTAGAATTTCATATTAATAAAAAATACATACTCTTTTAGGTCTAGCTTCTCTCATGTACTATTGAGATACATTCATACTACTGAATATGTTATTAATGCACATATATTTGTGACTAGAATTAGTGGAATGTACTACACTGTTTATCCATTCTCATGTTAAGGAAGTCTATAGTGAACAAAACTACTAGAAACATTCATGTCCACAGTATTTTTGGCCATATATAACCATTTATCTTTAATAAATACCTAGAAAGCAGAATTGCTCGATTGTAAGAAATTGCCAAAGCTATTTCCAAAGTTGTACATTTAACATTCCCTGAAGCATTATATGAGAGTTTTGTTTCCTTCAAATTATCATCAAGTTTACTCTTTTTACTTTTGTCAATTCTATGTTACATGTAATGTTATCATATTGTGATTTTTACTTTACATTTCTAAAATGAGTAATGAGGCTGAATACTTTCTTGTGGTCATATTTATTATTTGTGCACAATTTTTGTAAAGTGTCTTCCTTTGTGAAGTAACTGTTCAAGTCTGTCACATTTTTATTGGATTGTTTTTTATCAAATACTTTAAGGAGTGCTTTACATAGTAGGGATGTAAGTAATTTATCAGAATACATATTACTAATGTCTCCAAAACTGTGGCTTTTCTGCTCATGTTGGTAGAAATGTCTTTGGATAAGTAGGATTTTAAAAATTATGATTTTGAAGTCAAATTTATCATTTTTGTTTGTTTTATGTTTACTGTTTTCTGCATATTGATTAATAAATCTTTGCCTATCCTAAAGTTGCCAAAGTACTTTTCCTCAGTTTCTTTTAGCAGCATTATATTTTAGCTCCTATGCTAGGACTACTATATTTTTCAAATTAATTTTCGTATGTAGATGACATTTGGATTTATGTTCATTTTGTCTTCCTATTGCTGGTCAATATTTTTATTACTATTTTTAATTTTCATAGAATGGCTTTGGCAACTTTGTTGAAAATCAGTTCACATGTAATTATAGGTGTATTTCTGGATTCTCTATTTTACTCTGTTGATTTCTTTGTCTATCCTTAATACCACAATCTCTTGGTTATTGGAGCTTTAATAATATTATCTTTTAACAAGGCAGCATTATTACTCCAACAGTTCTTCTTTTTAAAGACTTATTTGTTTATATAAATTTAATTTTTTATTCATTTAAAATTTTGAATCACCTTGTCACTTTTCACAAAAGAGTATGCTAAGACTTTAATTGGAATTGTATTCAATTTATAAAATAATTTGCACAGCATTGACACAAATAATTTTATTTTATTATTTTACAAATATAGTATGTTTCTCCATTTATTTGGGTTTTCTATGATACCTCTGAGAGTGATTTGCAGTTTTCAGTGTGTAAGTGTTGCATATTCTGTTACCTGTGTGCCAATGGCTAAGAACGGTATTTTATATATTGGACATCTGACAATCAAGTTCATGAACTTGCCACCATGCACTTATGTTGCAACTGTACAAATAACTTGATAAGGTTTCATAACTTAGGTATATCTGTGTCTCACAGCTGTACTCATGTCAACAGGTGGCAGTGTCTTACTAAGTGGCATTCATTATTGTTGTGTGTTTTTGTATGCCCTCATGAGAACGTTAAAGCTTGAATTAGAGCAAATAACAAACATTAATTGGGTATTAAACTTGGCAAGAGTGGAAGTGAAATCAGGAACATGTTAGTCCTAATTTATAGAAATAATGCCATAAAAAAAGAATGGCAGTGTACAAATGGATTAAACATTGATCTGAGGATAGAGAAAGCATCACTGATGAAGATAGTTCAGGACCACCAATAATGAGCTGAACTGATAAAAACATTGCAAAGATTCATTAAAGTGAGCATCAAAATCATTGGCTGACTGTGAGAAGCATAGCAGACCAAGTAAATATCAATAGAGAAATAGAAAAATCTTAACTGAAAATCTTATCTGGGAAAGGTGTATGCAAAAATGATCCCAAAGGAGCTCACTGATGAACAAAAGCAAAGGAGAGCCAAAGTCTGCCAAGACCTTTTGAGAGGTAAGACAGTGTTTTGGACTTCATTATCACTAATGTTGAAACATGGGTGTACCAATACAACACTGAAACAAAACATCAGAGAGCACAATGGAAGTTAAACCATTTTCCACAACCAAAAATATTCCATTAATCCAAATCAAGAATGAAAACAATGTTGCTAACATTATTTGGTATGTCAGAGGAACTGTTCATTATGAATTTATACCAACTGGACAATCAACCAAGTTTATTATCTGAAAGTGCTGAAAAGTTTGTGTTGAAAAAGTTAAACAAAAATGACCTGAACTTTTCTCCAACAACTCATGGCTCTTTCATCACAACAATGTACCAGCTCACATGGCACTTTCTATGAGAAAGGTTTTAGCCAGTACACAAATAACTATATTGGAATACCCTTCCCATTTTCCTGATCTGGCCCCCAATGACATTTTTCTTTACCTGAGGTTAAAAGAAATATTGGAAAGAAGACATTGTGATCATATTCAGGATATCAAGTCCAAATGACGATGACTTTGAGGGCCATTCAAGAAAAAAAGTTCCAAAATTGCTTTAGAGGGTGGACTAGGCACTGGCATCAGTGCATAGCTTTCCAAGGGGAGTATTTCAGAGGTGACCATAGTGACACTCAGCATTGAGGTACATAGCACTTTTTCTAGGATGAGTTCATGAACTTGATTGTCAAACTCACATACATCCATGTATGTGTGTGTGTGTGATGCTGAATAAATCCAGCCATGAATGACTCTATTTTTCATATTACATGCTAGATACTTTCTGGACAGTTCTTGTATTTTTCCCAGTTTATAGTAGCTGAAATGCAAGGACTTATCTTTTACCAGTGATTCCATCAACTCTGGAATCAGGGGTCCCATTTTCTGGGTTTTCAAATTTAATTTTCTTTGTTTTATTTATATTTACTTTACATCTGTCAAATACCAACACCTTATCTTTTATATATTACTTAATGTATTAGTCACAAACCTTGCTTTCTCCCAGTTTCTTTATAGCATATCCCATGTAAAAGTATTATCCACCTGATGCACAATGCCATTGATAATTTTTCAGTAACCTATAAAACTCCAAAAACTAGCAGAATTTTGAAACAAAGCCCTGACTCTTGCATGGCCTTAATATTCTGTATGCTATGCTCAAAACCTCATTATAAAATTACAAACCACAGGGCTTAAGATCTGACCCCACAAAACTTCAAAATTCTTGATATTACTATACTTCCATTTCTTAACTTTTTGTCTTCTTGTTTTTCCATATGTGATAATACATATTGAAATTGATTTACATTTAACACACAGAATAAATATTTAATATGTATTTGCTGAATTAATTTTTTTTTAAATTTAGACTATTGATTGAATGGAAAAAAAAATCCCTACATTTTTCAAATAGTTTCTAAGAGTGTAATTGAAAATCAGCAGATATGCAGTTAACTTTCCTTCCCATTTTAACATGATTTACTATAAATCATCAGTAAAAGTAGCAATCAATAAGTTTTATAAGTATTGACATGTTTTTCTTCTGTTCCCAAGAAGATAAAATCTTCTCATCTTCTCTCTCTCTCTCTCTCTCTCTCTCTCTCTCTCACTATATATATATATATATATATATATATATATATATATATATATATATATAGTTTGTTACAAATATGGAATTCTCTTTCTCCTCAGCAAGAGAACTCACTAAATCAATGTGAGAAATATTTGTGCACAGTTGGCTTTATCTTCATTAATTTTCTATATCAACTGATTATATGTACAGCAACCTAAATAGCAAATTCTATGCTAAATTCATAACCATTTTCTTTAAGCATTACTCAAGTTGCTATAAAATCAATTTGGTAGATCATAAAATGTATTGTATGTTTCTAATAGATTCAGAAAAATTGAGGCAACACTCATTTGTCAGATGCCCTCCCCCATTCCTTGAAATAGTGCCACATATGGCTATGCTGAATTCTAATTATATATGTGCTTGTATCAATTGAAACTCATTATTCTTAAAATTTGAAGTAATGGTTTATCATTTGATAAAATATCAAATTATATTGATAGAGACATTGTTCATATTTATCAAAAGGTGAAAATATAGATATTTTATGTATAAACATTAACAGCAATTAATAGTGACCAACAGTAATTAAATTTATCTTAAGAACATTTTCTACGTTTTACATTTACCTGATAAATTAAAAAATGTAAATATTAGCAAAGAGAGAAATGATAAAAGATATTTTGGGGGGTTTTCCAACAGACTAAGCCAATTAAATTCAAACAATCCATCTTTAAAAAAAGGGGTGTTGAAAGACAAGGAATAAAAAGTGCTGGAGAGAATGTGGAGAAAAGGAACTCTCGCACACTGCTGGTGGGAGTGCAAGTTGGTACAACTGGTATGGAGGACAGGGTGGAGGTTCCTTAGAAAATTGTGAATACAGTTACCATATGACCTGGCAATTCCTCTTCTGGGTATCCACCGAAAGATTTGAAAACCTTAGTCCACAAAGACTCATATACTCCAATGTTCATCACAGTGCTTTTAATGTTGGCCGAGTAATGGAAGCAACAAAAGTACCCTTTGATAAATGACTGGGTAAAGAAGTTGTGGTACGTAATCCAATAGAATATTACTCAGCTATAAGAAAAGATGAAATACTGCCATTTGGGACAAAATGGATGGACCTTGAGATCATAATGCTAAGCAAAATAAGCGAAACAAAAAAACCAAAAAACATATGACTCCACTAGTATATGGAACATAAAACTGAAAGCAATGAAGAAACAAAAAGTCAATGACACAGTCAATACTTTAGTGGTTACCTGAGGGTACGGAGGTGGTGGGAGAGGAGGAAGAGGGAGTCAAGTATATGGCCATGGAAAGAGAACTAACTCTAGATAGTAAACATATAATGCAACACATAGATGATGTACTGCAAAGTTATACACCTGGAAACCATGTAATGTTTACTAATCAATATCACCACAATAAATTTAATAACAGAAAAAAGGTTTGAAAGGAATCATTGGTATAACACATTTCAAGAACTAAGTATACTTCAGTAATGAATGACTTTCAGGAATAAAGTTGTCTCATCCTGGTCAAGGAAAAAATCACTTAAATGGGGGTTACAGGCAGTAGAAAATTAAATCTCTATTACCTTAATGTATTTAGTGCTATTGGAAAAATTCACCAGGGTAATATGGGAATAAAAAACTAATAGAAAGAATTAACATTAGATATTTAAAAATTAAATAACTATAACAGATACATTTCTTCTTTCTCTCTTATCTATCATCTATCGATGTATCTTTATCTCTATCTATCTTACACTCTTATGTTCATACTTGCTCTTATTCTCTTGCTCTCTCTTTATGTTTTTTTCTAGCACTGACAAATTATTCTACCTGGTATAGAAAATTATTTTTATAATAGTGTCCCTTAACTTGAATGGATGGTAATAAGTCCAGGAATTTGAATTTAGTTTTGCTACTTATTCTGTGATTATCTCTGAATATCAATTTGTACTTTGGATACTAATTCCAAAGTTGTACTTTCATATACTTTACTTGAAAATATTTGTTTTTCATATTTATGCCTAGGTCTGTCTTATAATTTCTTTACATTTTGGAGTAGATTTATAATATATTGCAATGGAAAACTTGGAGTACATTTTTACTTGTTATTTTTTATTTTATTATTTTTTCCTGGAAGTTGTTACCATTGGTGCTATTTCAGGACAGTAATGAAAGATTTCTGGACTAGTGAGATAGAGACTCCATAGCAAACCCCTACCCTCTATGTGATATTTAAAATAATCAGTACAGAGTTTCTTAACCTTATACCCAGTATCACTGAGGTGTCTATGGAAATTGTTTTTACAGTCAATGAACCCTTTGAATTTCAAAGTGTTTCTTTCTGAAGAAAAAAAAATTATGTTAGATTGCAAAAGCAATCTAAGTAGTAATATCTAATATTACTACTTTAGTCACATTTTTTACCATGTCTTCTAAATCAAATGTTACCAGTTCTTTATAAATAATTTTTAAATATTCCATTATAACAAAAATGTCTAAGTATTGCAAAATACTGCTGGACATTTTGAAGGGTCTCTGTGTATGATAACTTGTCTCATTCTTTGAGTTAAAAGGCAAAAATTGGGTCCATTCAACCAAATTACACTTAGGCTAGTACTTGGAGAAGATTTAATTCACTGCCATAGATAAGAGCAGAGATTAGTAGAGACAAAGGGAAGAATCTATGGATGGGTAAATCCAGAATCATAGAAGGGTTTAAAAGCCAAGAAACTAAACCTGAAAGGTTTTATGCATTTAATTGTATATACAAAAGTTGTGTAACTGAAAACACTAAATTTGATGGAAGAGCATTAGTTGTAGAATGTGATGTGGTTGTGTAACTGAGGAACCCAGTTAACAAAGTTATGAAATAACAAGTTGTGAGGGGTGGAAAAATAAGTGGATGAAATGATGAGAAAAGTACACTTGGAGAGAGTCCTTAACCACTAAAGACAAAAATAATCTAGTTCTTATAGTTCTTATATAAGATTTAAAAGACAGGTGAAAAAGCTTGGTCTTTAAAAATAGTTGGAATATAACATAATAATAATATATACAATAGGGAGGGATGAAATTGGAAGGCAAGTTTAGCAAAGAAAACAAATATATCTAAAGAATCCTGAAGAGCTTTGACAGTGGCTCTTTGACCAGAATAGGAAGTTATATTTTTTAAAGCAAGAGTGAGAGAGAAAGTCATGAATTCTCAGAGAAAAAAATACATTCCCTTCACTTAGCGGTATTAGAAAGATTTTTTCATGCAAAGTTACAAGTCAAATGCTGGCTGAGAGAAGCTTGTGATGACTTCATGGCCCCTAAGTTCTCAGAAGGCAACAACTATAGCAGATCATGGTACAAACACCAGCCAAATAGGCAGGGGTTGCTGCGGGAGGTAGCTGCTCTTGCATGATATAAGAAAAGCATTTTTAGCCCTCTTGAAGAGTGATTGCATGCTGTGTGGGCAGGAAAGGAATAGGGAGCACTAACTAATGAAAAAATTTTCAGTATCAGTTTAGAGAAACTGTGAGTTAATTTAGTTACTGGAATACTGAACAGAAGGGGATTGTTAAATCTAAATCAAAAGTAGTACACATCCCAATGTTCCACAGGTGAGGGAGAAGATTCAGCATTGCAAAGGCTGTAATGGGCCAGAAAACTGCTGTATCTTTCTGTACAGACACAGTTAGTATGTACTTTGGGTGAAAAATGGTGTCCTATAGCTCATTAAATTTCTTAATAAAAATTTGTCGTACCTTGCTATCATGTAGCAGATATTGCAAGGTTTACTGAGAAACTGCCACATAGCACCATTCCAAGATTTGAATTTCCTAGAAATTCAGGAAAGATAACTTAAAGTTATTTTTAGAGAGATGACCTGCTATAGTATATAAATATCCTTTAAATATCCACTCAGTTGGAAATTGAAGTTTAAAGGAATGACCTATAATATTTCATTTTGCTCTGCAACTTTGTAAAAAGCTAAGACATAAGTTTCTATATGAGGACAAAGAAATATCAGATGTAGTTTGAAGCAATGCAAGGTGAGAGTGAATATCCCTGACTCTATTGCAGGTGTAATACTGCTAAGTGTAGGAGCAATTAAATCTGAAAGCCTATTCATGTCTGAACTTAATTATAAATACAAAAAGTGTGTGACTGAAACTATAAAACTTTATTGAAGAACATCAATTGTAGAACATGAGGTGATTTTGTACTTGAATTTGACAGATATAGATAGACATAGAAAGCTGGAGGATAGAATTTCAAAATTACAAAGAAACATAATCTGTTTTTATTTCTACCACACACCTCAACTAAGTTGAGGTTGAAAGCTGTCAGCCTAGAAAAGTCAATTTGGTATTTTAACTTCTAAATAAAATATTACAACAGATTTAGAAACTGAATTTCTCAACTACAGAACTATTGACAATTTGGTGGGATTATTCTTTGTTGTGGGGTCTGCCCTGTGCATGCAGCATTCTTGACCACTACCCATTAGATGCTGTTGCACCTTCTCCCCTAGTTGTTAGAAATGTTTGCTGCAGGACAAAATTACCTTCAGTTAAGAACCGTTTTAGGCAAGAGACATTTGACAATGTCTATAGACATTCTTGGTTGTCATAACTGGAAGTGTATGGGTGCTACAAGCATCAAGTTAATAGCCCAGGATACTGCTACACATCCTATAGTGCATAGAACAGTCCCCTTAAGGCCATACCACCCTGAACTCGCCATTCTCCTCTGATCTAGAACAGTCCCCTACAACAAGGAATTATCCAGCTCAAAGTGCCAATGGTGCTGAGATTGAGAAACCCTCCTTGGGAGTAATCAAATTTAAATTATTTTCTTTAAGAGTGGATCTCTGTGAGCACTTTTTAATATAAAACAAACAAGCATAATTTGAGATGTAGCTAAATGAAAAGCTAAAGAACCAAAATGGGATTCTAAAATGATCATTATATCAAAAGTAAACATAAAAAACAAATATTAGAAGGTCAATGTATCTGAAATAAACTTACTTTTTCTATGGACTCATCTTAATTAAAAGACATGCAAAATTTTTAATATGATACATAAGGAGAAAATCTGATTAGATTTCCCAACAAGTATAAAGCAACCAAGGTGCAATCAATATAGGTTTCCATCCTCTTATTAAACAGCTATACGTAATGCAGAGAGAGAAAATTGGAAAATTCAATTATTTTAAAAACCATGGAGTGAAAGCGTACATATTTCTGTCAATCTCAGTGGCTCCAGAGGGGATCTCTGGCACACTGTCCAATATTATCAAAGGACATTACACAGGATGAGGTTTTTTCAGAAATGTAAGTTTTATTAAAAGGGACATGATCATCTTCTTTCCAACATATGATGCTCTTTGAAACCTATGGTTCTTGAACAAGTTGCTTTAAAATTCCAGCCACTCTAGTGAGTATAACCAGATACCAAAGGTTTGTTCAATACATGTAGGGACCTCCTGTCTCATGTGAATCATGATTGAAGCACATACCTTAATTTCTAACTATGTTCACCATTGGCAAAAAGACATCTCTTAAAAATAAACATTTTATAGTACTAGGTCCTGGTATCCTGAAATTGTTAAGTTCTCAAAAGATATTCTACATATGTGACAGCTACATAGAGCATTTTAACAACCAGTCAGACTGGGCTGTAAGAGTCAAAGAATTCTAAACATTTGGCAAAAATCTTTTATATGACTATATAGGAAAGCAAAATTTGTTCAAAATATCTCTCTGTGGCAGAAGGATTATTTTTAGATGGCAATTATTAGTAGACTGCAGATTTGGGAAAATGAAGCAGAATTTACCCTTCTTAAGAAACATTTATATTTATAAAGGAACATTTAATAAAGGTTCTCAGAGTACAGGAAAAAAGAAGAACATATAAATTTCTGGAAATGTATCAATGAAGAAAGCATGAATTTAAATCAGTACAATAATCTTACTCTTGTTTATTTTACTTTCCCTGGTAACCTTCTATCATTGACTCCCAACTCTCAATGTCTTCTTTTGTCTTTAATTGAAGGTGGTATTTAAGGTGATGGTTTCTGCCATTTTGTTTGGTTACTCAGTTTTCCTGGGTTTCTTATATGTATTCTGACATATCAATTTACATGTTCCTTTTTTAATTAAAATTCTACAGGTATTTTTTTGCATGAATATTTCACCTTTGCTTAACTACTCACTATTTTGGACTCTGATGCCCTCCAATTTTGGGACAGTTTCTCCTATATTTTCACTACAGTGCAAAATTAACATATTTATATAGCATCTAATTTCATTTAAGTCATGTTTTACCTGCATCTCTATTCCTCAAGGCAAATCCTCATTTTCACTTTGCTGACCATTTTCACATACATTGTCTTATATCCAAGAATTTTCAGTAAATATTAACTGATTAATTTCATATGAAGATAATCTATTAATATGGTGGCTTTATGATATTATGATTATAGTTCTAAAGTCAGCTTTACAGAGGAAAAATGCCCACGGATGATATTGCAAAGAAAAATAATTCAAATAACTTAGTCCTAAGTAAATAGAAGTAAGTTGGATAAAGCTAATGTTACTAAAGATTCAGGGGTTGCACTGGTCAGGATTTAATGTAACTTCACAGAGAATCCAAAGTCTTAAATTACTATATAGCTCCTATATTCTAGAAGCTTAAAGAATGAAAAAGTATCATCATGCTAAGTGAAATAAGCCAGACAGAAAAAACAAAGAACTGCATGATTTCACTCATATGCGGAATATAAAACTGAAAGCAAAGAAAAAAGAAATGAACAAACAAATAACCCATGGACACAATCAATAGTTTAATGTTTATTTTGGGACGAGTGGGTTAGGGAGGGGAGAAAGGGGAGGGGGTGGGAGAGGAGCGGGGAAGCTAAATATAAGGTGATGGAAAGAGAAGTCACATTAGGTGGTGAAATTATTATACAACAAGTTGACAATGCACTGTAGAACTGTAAGCCTGAAACCTATGTAATCCTTGCTAACAGATGTCACCCCAATAAGTCTAACAATAAAAATGAATTTAAAAAAAAGTATTAAATGGATTATGGATGACTTTACAAAAAAAATCTATGAATGCAACTACAAGTAATGGTGGGCAGTCTCCTTTGCTAGTCTCTGAGAAAATTACTTTTCCTTTAAAGTTTCTGTTTATACAAATTGATTCATTATACCAAAGAGCTTAAAATATCTTAAAGGTCAGGTAATCCATCTCTGTATTTCAATTGAAATCCAGCTAATTTCAAATGAAGGGTTAAACATGTTTTTTCTAACTTTGTCTATAATCTTTTCTAGTATGTGATCCAGCTTTTCTTGTCATTTTTTGACAATATGTTAATTAATCTGGGTTTTAAAAGTTTATGAATGAAAACTATTTTTAAAAGAGGAATTTTGTTAGAGTACTCAGATAAGTTCAAGGGTAATGTTTTATGAAATAGCAATCATGATTATATGTTATACTCGTACATTCTAATGTCTAGAGAATATATCTATATATGTATGACCTTAATCTCTACAGACTTTTTGCCTCTTTCCCAAGGCCACTGTTGCCCTTCATACTCAATGTCCACTTATTAATTGAACCAGGTTCTTTTTCTCCTCCCTGACTTGAATTTGAATATTTACATAATGCAATCTAGAGCTACTTAAAAATATTAGTAAGTTGACATAAAATAAAAAATAAATCTCCCTGGAGAACCAGGGAAATTATTTGCAGAAAGACAGCCTGTTTTCTTCTGAGTAAGAGTGGGAGGAAATAGAGCTGGTTAAAGTAGAGTTCACATTAAATGAAGTGGAGGCAATGATCCTGAGTTGTGGATGGGGAAGGGGATACTATAAAAAAGAACTTGTCACTTTGACAAATTAGTCACCAAACCCCAAGACTCCTGTTTTGTATGTGACAGGTTAAAGGTGATTCAAACTAGGTATTATCCAGGCATTATGCTATACATCATATAAAAAGCAGGATAATTTATAAAGAGAAAACCTCGGGCCGGGCCCATTACAGCACTTTAGAAGTTTGTATTGTGAGAAACATCAAGTGATGGAAGCTTTTCTTAACTATGAAGTAAATTAAAGGCAAAGACTATTGAGGGAGGTGGGGTGGTAATTTCCTGTTTCAAAAAAGACATACAGAATTTACATTACAATTATTTGTATTAAAACTATTAGCTGTGAGTTGAAGAAGAGCAGTGGCAATGGAAAAAAGTAGCAGTTTGTCTAATAAGATGTAGTTTCTTATTAAAGGATTTATGTCAAAGGTCCCCCAAAATAACTTGGGAAACAACATCTATGACAGAATCTTTAAATATTTGAAAATTGGGGAAACTTCTTGGTTTACATTCTTTAAGGTGGGAGTTACTCATAGTTCATTTGGGGATCCGGTATTGTTATTACCATGATTTTTAATGGAGAGATTTTTAAAAGACCTTTCACAATCCACTCCTTTTGGTGTTCATATTCTTGACTAATGCCCTCCTTTTTAGTGTGAGTGGGATCTGTGAACAACAAACTTGAAAACAACAAACTTGGCCTGTGTGATGGCATGCAAATCTTAATGCTATATGTTATAGGATGTCATCTTGAAAAATTCTCTCTCTATCTTCTCTTTGAAGAGGCCATGTTGTGAGAGAACCTGCCTTGAGGGCCACACAACAAAGATATATAAATGGTCTCTAGAAAGTGAGAAAAGTCTGATAGGCAGCAAGAAGCCAGGGCCTTTAGTCATACAGCAACAAGAATATTAATTCTGTCAACGACCTCAGTGAGCTTGGAATGCAGTACTTAGATGTGTTGCCAGTTGAGTCTCTGGATGAGCACTAAACCCTTTGCAACATCTTTGTTTCAACCTTGCATAGGACCCCATTCGGCATGCCCAGATTCCTGACTGTGAGATAAGAAATGTGTATTGCTTTAAGATGCTAATTTTGTGATAATTGGTTAGAAAACTAATACATTATTCAAGAACATTGGGAGAGAGTGAAAAATAGTTAATGTATCTGCAAAATGTTTAGCTTTATTACACACTAAACTACATTAATGCAGTATAATTTTATAAGATAAATTATTTTTCATTTTATAAATTAGAATGCTTTTGCACAGACATAAACTTTATAAATGTACCTAACTTACCTAAGATAGATAAGGAATGGCAAATCATATTTATCCTTTCTGTGCATTATCTTTATTCCTCTCAATGTGGACCTTTATAACTGGAAACCCCTACTCCTTTTTGTGACCAATGGACATTTGTTTATCCTCAAGACTCAGCTTAATAACCTTCCCCCAATCCTTTAGTCTGGGTTAGGTTCATCTTCTCTTTGTTCTCATGTTCATTTATTCATTCACTATTTTAATCAGTGTGAATTAATCATGGATTATCTGTCTTCTACATTTAGTACTGATGATAGTAGGGAATAAAACATGCAAGGTCATTGATTTCATAAAGTTTATATCTGTTGTGCAAAGTTTTACCCATTCTCCTGTCGGAAAGACGAAGTGGCACTCAGAGTACTTGCAAGTTCAGGCTGTTTATTTTATGCCAGCAGGCCCAGAGGAGTTGTCTCCAAAGTCTGAGCCCTGAACAAAGGCAGGGTGGGGAAATTTATAGCATAGCATTTCCATAATAACATCAGTTTCCCACCCACAGGCTAGGGCTGGCGGGAACAGGAGTTCAGGAAGAAGAAGAACCAGAGAGTGACTCCAGACAAGGCTATCAGTCATGTTGGGAGGCAATATTTCTCTACATTCCCTCCTTTGATGCCCTAATGAGGGGGTGTGCTCATCCACAGGGCATCATTATCCTCCCATGGCCGATAGCCTCATAGGGCTAATATTCTGGCTGTGGCCCTGTTGGTTACAGTGGTCTCTAAAAATTTCATCAAGGAGTTAATCAAGCAAGGGCCAATAGTAGCCAGAATAAAAATAGTGATCAACGGGCCAGCTAATGGTAAGAACCATCATGACCATTGGCTGAGATTCCAGGGCCAAGGGCCCTCTAGTTCCTGTTTTCATTGTTGTATTCTGTCCCTTAGTTCCTTGATCTTGGTGGTAACAATCCCAGATTGATTTACATAATAGCAACATTCCTCACCTAAGAAAAGGAGGTCTAGAACACGCCGTTCTGGAGGGTGACCACTGCTAGTGAGTCAATCTGACTCTGGAGGGAGAGAAGGGAGTCTGTTACTCTCTCCATGTCCTCATTCAGTTCCTGGGACAGTTTGTAATAAAATTTGAATAAGGAACAAAGCCCCCCTGTCCAGTGCCAATTCCAGTTAGGACCCCAGTACCTACTAGAAAGAGGATAAGGGGTGTTCACTTCCTCCTTGAGCACAAGGGAGGAATGAGAGTGTTCTATTTCTTGATCAGTGTGAACCGAGATATTGGGGGTCAGAAAAGTGCATAAACATGTGCTTGTCCGGTTGGTCTGTAGGCACCGGTATGCTGTGGTACTGCAGAGGAAAAGGAATCCGGGGTGGGGGGCAGTTATAGAAGGTCTGGCTGTTGCCCATTGAGTTATAGTGGTTGCACAAATCAGGTATTACAGCCCTCCAGGGTATAAGTTCTTTCTGTCAGGGGGGCTGACAAGGCAGGTGATGTTCTCCCTCATAGGTCCAAGAAGGAGAAGGCTAGTGGCCCTATGAGCTCAGCTGAGTTAGGAGAGGGGTCACTGGACTGGTTAAAGGTCCGTTCTGATGGCACAGGTGTCCAATGTAAGTCTTCCTTGCAAGAGGCAGGCTCATGTTGTGTGCCAGTGCTATTTATGAGAGCTGATGCCGCCTTGAGAACATATTCTATCTGGTGGATAGGGGACAGGCTCTGGGTGAGCAGTCAGATGCCAGTTAGGTCAATGCTCTGGTACCCTATCTTTTTGCAACAATTCTTTAGCCTTTTCTACCTATTGGGCCAGAGCTCTATCTTGGACTCCTCCTCTGTCTGACTTCTCTGCATGGGTTAAATAAGTCCAGCATCTGGTGGATCCCTTTCATCTCCTATTCTGGCAGTCATTGGAGGTAATTGTTCTCCACCAATGTATTTTCCCAGCATGGAGACATAGGGCAAAGCTCCCTCTCCTGTAACATTTGGTGGGCATATATGTATAGACAGTGAAGGTTTTGCCCATCAGACAGAGGCAGTTTGGTTCAGAGGAGGATAGAGCTGGGGTGAAGAGGAAGACAAGCAATTGAAGGTAAAGAGACATCCTAATAGGCCCCAATATGCCAGGGCAAGTGAGAGTCTCTGGCCAGTAGTCCAGTCTATTGGGGCTGCCACTGAAAGTCTGAGTCCCATTAGGGCAGAGAGTCCCACTGCAGCCAAAAACCATGGTGTGCAGGGGTCCATCAATAATGGGGTGATTGTCCAGAAGTCCTGTGAGGCGGTCCATGTTGGAGTTGAATCTTGAGCAGGTCTTCCAGGTTCTGCTGAGCTCTCCAAGTCTCTGGGTTTTCCTTTGAGTGGGCTTTTTTCACTCTCGAGTGATGGACCCAGGGATGATTCCTGAAACCTTAAAAGCAGTGGGGGTTGTTAAGATTACTGTGTGATGCCCTCTCTAATGAAGCTTAAGAGGTTCCTTTTTCCAGTCCTTGACTAGGTTGCCTTCCTGAAAAGGATGGACAGGGTCACGCAGTGCAATGGGGGCCCTCTCCATAGTATAGCATTGTAACTTGGAGAGAACCATTCTTAGGGCCTGGAGTTCTTCCACTATGCTCTTGTCACCTAGCTGATGGAGGTTTCCTGGTGCACTCCCCAAGCACTGGGGGTGGGAACCTCCTGTAGATCAGCTCAAAAGGGGTGCACCAAAAATACAGGAGGGCTAAAGGAAGCAAGTCCACACGAAGTAGGCCCACTTCTTGACTGAACTTGGTTAAAATATCTTTTAGGATGCGGTTCACATGCTCTACTTTCCCTGAACTCTGGGGCCTGTAAGTGGTATGAAGCTTCCAAGTGATGCTGAGAGCCTTTGTCAAGGTTTGAATGATTTCTGCTACAAAGACTGGTCCATCGTCACTGTGAATGCTGAGTGGCAGTCCAAATCATGGGATTATTTCTCGCAGGAGGATCATGGCCACTTCACAACTCCTTTCAGTTGTGGTTGGGTATGCTTCAACCCACCCCACATAGTGCAGACTAGAACTAAGAGGTATTTATCTCCCTGGCTGGGTTGAATTTCAGTAAAGTCCATCACCAGGTCTTCAAAAGGGGTGCTTCTGGTACATTGGACCCCCTGTAGATGTTGGGGTGCAACGTGTGCATTTTTCTTTGTGCAGGTCATGCATTACTCCCCCACTGTCCAACAGAGAGCTGGTAGGTGGTTGATATAGTATTGCTTTTTGTGGAGAGGCTTGAGGAAGGTCTTTCCCAGGTGTGTCTTCTAGTGGTACTCAGAGACTATGCAGGGACCCAACTTAGAAATAAGTCACAAAGAAAATTAGAACATATTTTTTAACTAAATGATGATAATAAAAATACATCATATAACAATTTGGGAGGTGAACCAAAGCAGGCCTTAGAAAAATTTTATAACTTAAAAATTCTTATGAGACAAACTTTTAAAAATAAATGGGAGGGGAGAAAGGGGAGGGGGTGGGAGAGGAGGGGGGAAAGCTAAATATAAGGTGATGGAAAGAGAAGTCACATTAGGTGGTGAACTTATTATACATCAAGTTGACAATGCACTAGAATTGTATGCCTGAAACCTATGTAATTCTTGCTAACAGATGTCACCCCATTAGGTCTAACAATAAAAATGAATTAAAAAATAAAATAAAATAAAAAAATAAATGATATTTTCACCATAAGAATATACCCCTGAAAGTAAAAATAAACTCTAAAAAATTGAAAAATATAATAAAAATAAATCAGTGAAAAAAATAAAAATTAGCAAAAGTGATCAAAGATGTATGTTCTTATAAATTATTTATTATCTAACAAAACTTCATTTAGATTAATCAAGAATATATAAAGGACACATTAATAATATTAGGAATAAAAATGGAATATCGGCGTATTTTAAAAAGATAACAGTTATATATCATATAATTTTATAAAGATAAATTTAAAACATTAAATAAATAATATTTTTGAAAAACACAGCTTATTTGAACTCAAAAAAAGTAGTAGTACATTTTAATAGACATACATCTTTAAATAATTAAATTAATGGTGTAAAATTTAGCAAAACCAAATTTGAAACTCAGATGGTGAAATTGTGAATATTATAATATATTTAAGTAGGAAATATTAAAACATGCCCAAAATTGACAAAGAGGAACATGTTTTAACTTATTTTATGAGACCTGCATATCTCTGACACCAACCACTGACAAATCATTATGAGAAAGTCCTAATAACACTTACGATCAGTGGCACAAATTTTTTTGAAAATATTGATCAAATACAGAACTAAAAATGGGCAATACCTCATAACAAATGAGGTTTATCCCATAAGTGTTAATATTTGTTTAACATTTTAAAGTATCAATATATTTTACCATGGTAACATTACAAAGAAAAAATATTTGGATCATCTTCATGGATAAATGAAAAGCAATTGCAAAAGGAATCTTCAAAATTGCCCACAGATAGGGCACAAAGTTTTGGACATTTGTATCATCATAAGGAACAGTTGTTAGATGTAGTCTGCCTCAGAGAAAGGGTATAACTTTGAACAAGTTTCCTGAGAGCCTTATAACCAACACTTTCAGCATCTGAGGGAAGTAAGACATTGAGGAGTGTCTTTGTGTTTCAGCAGAGTGTCTATTACAATTTTCTACTTGGACTGCAGAGATTCACTGCTTAGTTTAAGTTCTAGGAGCAATTGGTTTTGAAGACACAGCTGATACTTATTATATTCTTTTGCTATTACCCATTCTAGATCCTCTTCACCTTCAGCTAAGTGCATGTTTTGTTGTTGTTTTGTGTGTGGGGGGGGTGTTGGTGGTTTTTTTGTTATTTGTTTTTTGTTTTTTTGGTATCAGAGGTTTACCTGGTGGAGTGAATCAGAGACTTGTCCTTACTGGGCTTAAATCCCTGCTTATCACGTTCTGATCAGAATGTGGCTACTGCACTTATCCACTCACCATCAAATTTGGAAAATAAATACAATGATAATTTCAATTCAATTACCTGGATAGCAAATATATTTCTTTCTTACCCCCACTCTCTACATTAACTAAGTGTTTAGACCTTTTAATCCCTTCTTATATCATTTTTTTATGAAGGCTCTGACAATACTATTTCACTTTACATGGGTCACCATTTTCTCCAAAATTCTAAGAGTCATCCTAGCAGCATGCTGCAATTTTTCCTGGGAGTTATTGATAAGGTAAAATCTATATCTGAAAAAACCTTCTGATATTGATAAATTATCCATTATATAACTATGTGTTATTTCCTTTAATTCAGCATCTTCTGTCTCCTACCTACATACTCTCTCATATTTTTCTGGTACATGCTAGCCAAACCAGTATTTATATCCTCTATTTTCCACTAGCCTATACAATTTGTCTGATGAGTTAGGTAGTAATTTAATTCTAGTTCTTTGTTTAGTGGTCAGAATGAAAGTGGGGGATGATTCTGAAAGAGTAGGTTGTTTTATTGCAGGGCAGAGACCTCTGCATCATCTTCAAGGAAAGGAATATTTTTCAGCTTCTAGAAGAAAGGATTGTATTACCTCTTCTACAAACTTGAGACTTTATGAGAATCTGAGTTTAATGTATTAACCCAGATGTGCCTTTTCATAGCTGGTTCCAATCCCTACCAGTCAGAGTTCTGACCATGGCACAGCAGATCTACCTAGTTGAAAATTTAACATTTGGTCATGTTCTGCTACTCAAAGGATTGAATCTGGATATGATCTTCAACTTCTCTCCTCTCTAACTACAGGAGGCTACAATGTCTTTATATGGTGCCGAGGAGGCTTTCTGGCTTTCACATTTAGCCTTTAATTACTGATTAATTATCTTTAGCTCTTTATTGTCCACAAAGTTCATAAATATGCCCACAGCAAAAGGTATTTAATTTAAAAACCATTCATCTCATTCCTTATATTTTTCAAATTCATGATACTTTGTACCTGCTAGTGTATTTTCATCACAGATTATTCAATCCTAGTTCCTCATGGGTGAGAATCTTATCAATAGCACTGTTATCTTTTCCTAGGCAATCTGTTCCATGACCAGCAGATGAGGTTCTCTTTGCTATTTGGCTAGCTCATGATTTAGCTCTAAAATTTCAGCTTGATGTCCACTTTTTCTGCCCACCAACATTATCCACTATGACAGGTCAGTTACTGAAAGCAGATACTAAGATAGAAATTGTCATGTGAAAACTCAATTAGAGAATGCATAGAAGAGAAAAAAATCAGGACTGGAATGAAAGAGAATTTTGGATGCTAAATTTTTAGCTTGGATGCACAACAAGAAATTGGAAAAGTGTGATGACCCTTCTGATTTATCCCTAGTTGGGCAAAAGGGTTACTAATGTATGTATAACCCCAGATAACTCAGCCATTGGTTTTAGGCTTACTCAGAAATAATGTGTGAGCTTTTCAGCCATATTTTAAAAAGGCTGACAGCTGAGAGTTGTCAATTATCAACACTCTCAGAAGTTGGAATGAAGCCTAAGGTGATTGAGTAAATATCCATTACCTTAAGGTTATTTAAGGTTTTATCCCATTTTATATGCATTTTTAGCGACAGTTAATACAGTTAATCTTAATTATCAGGAAATGACACTATTTGGTTTCAATGCTTCCTCTGTGGACACACTTCATCTTCTTTACAATTAATGTCTTCTTTTCTTCTCTCTAAACTTTCTCCCAGGCTATCTTATCCATTCCCAGAATAAATCAACATCATTACATTCATGACTTCATAACTCATATCTATAGTTCATATCTTTATTCTGAGTTCCAAGAGAAGGGAGAAAGGCTGAGCTGGCGGCACTCATCATAAAACATAAGCAGCCTCAGGTTGCATTCCATCAGTCTCCTACATCTCCCCCAGTTTCTCTGACTAAGTTCAGGAAGCAGAATGACTAAAGACCACCCCTCCTCCAAGCCCAGGTGAAAGCCAGAGCTACTGCTTAACCACCTCCACTAACTCTCTTTCAAAGCTTGCCCCCCTACCACCTAGTATTTGCTGTACAGCAAGACACCACAGTGATATCACACCTGTAACAGTCAACAGATAATCCAAACAGAAAATAAATAAGAAAGTATCAGCTTTAAATAGCACATTATAGCAATTGGACATAATTGACACTTACAGGACACTTCATCCAGAAAAAATAGACTATTCCTTCTTTCCTAGTGCACATGGAACATTCTCAGGGACAGACCATGTGCTGGGACACAAAAGTAGCCTCAGCAAATTCAAGAAGATCAAAATCATACCAAGTGTATTCTCAGACCACAAAGGTTTGAAATTGAAGATCACCTGCAAAAAAAAAAAAATACAGCAAACAAAATCACATATACATGAAGATTAAACATATTATTTAAAAAGACTGGATAAAAGAACAAATAAAAAAGAGATTAAAAATATAGAGAAACTAATTACAATGAAAATACAACATATCAAAATTATTGGGACATAGTGAAAGCGGTAATAAGAAGGAAATTTATATCATTACAGGCCTATATTAAGAAATGAGAAAAATGACAAGTAAACATCCCATCTTAAAGAACTAGAAAAATAAGAACAGAAAAAAACTAAATTCAGCAGAAAGGAAGAAATAATAAAAATTAGAGTAAAGCTAAACAAAATCAACAACAGAAAGTTAATAGAAAAAAATTAATGCAACAAAGAACTGGTGCTCTGAAGAAATCAACAACATTGACAAACCCCTGGCTAGACTAACAAATGAAAAAAAGAAAGGGCAAAAATATCCAAAATTATAAATGAAAGGGGAGAAATGACCACTGATAGCAATGAAATACAAAAGATCATAAGATAATGTTATGAAGGGCTTTATGCCACTACATTAAACAACCTAGAAGAAATGGACAAATTTCTAGAAAAATATAGTCTACCTAGATTAAACCATAAAGAACTAGATAATCTAAATAGACCAATCAATAGTAAAGAAATTTAAATAATCATCCAAAACTTCCTCAAAGGCAAACGCCCTGGACCAGATGAGCTCACCAAGTTTTACTAAGCATTCAAATAATTAATGCCTATCTTCCTCAGACTCTTCCAAAAAAATGAAGATGAAGCAATACTTCGCAACTAATTCAACGAGGCCAATATTACCCTAATAGCAAAGCCTGGCAAAGAGAAGATGCACAAAAAAAGAAAACTACAGACCAATATCTCTGATGAAGACAGATAGAAACATCCTAAACAAAATATTAGCAAATAGAATACAACAATGCATCAAAAAGATCATATATCATGATCAAGTGGAATTCATTCTAGGGGCAAAAGGAGGTTCAACATATGAAAATAAAAAATGTGATATACCACATAAACAAAATAAAAGATAAAAGCCATATGATCATATTAATTGATGCAGAAAATGTATTTGAAAATATGCAACATCCAGTTATGATCAAACAGTGAATAAAATGGGTATAGAAGGAAAGTACCTCAACATAATAAATGCCATATATGACTAACCCTCAGTGAATATTGTACTAAATGAGAACAAGCTAAAGCCCATCCCCTCAAAATAAGGAAAAAGGCAAGGATGCCCCTTCTCACCACCACCATTCAGGCAATCATGCAAGACAAAGGAATAAAATGTATTCAAGTTGGGAGAGAAGAAGTCAAACTGTCACTATATTTGCAGATGACATGATTTTTATATAGAAAATTCTGAAGACTTCACCAGAAAACTATTAGAAACAATAAACAAATACAGTAAAGTTGCAGGATACAAAATCAATGTACAAAAATCAATTTCATTTCTACATACAAACAATGAATCTTCAGAAAATAATAAGAGAATCAATACTTTTTGTGATTGTAACAAAAATATTGAAATACCTGGGATTTTCTTAGCAAACAATATGATGGACTTATACATGGAAAACTATAAGACATTTTTGAAAGAAACTGAAGAGGACACCAAAATATGGAAAGTTATTCTGTGTTCATAGAAAGAAAGACTTAACATAGATAAATAGGCCATATTACTCAGAGCAATATACAGATTTTCTGCAATTCCCACAAAAATCCCACAAACTTTACTTTCATGAAATAAACATAAAAATTACCAAATTTGTATGGAACCACAAAAGACCTCAAATCCCCAAAGCAATACTACATACAAAGAATAAGTCTGTTGGTATCACACTCCCGATTTCAATTTATACTCGAAAGCACCAACAATCAAAATAGTTTGATATTGGCAAAAAAAGAGACACAGAGACCAATGGAACAGAATAAAAAAGTCAGAAATAAATCCAGGAATATATGGTCAATTAATTTTTGATAAAGGAGTAAAAATATGCAATGGGGAAAAGACAACCTCTTCAGTAGATAGTGGTGGGAAAACTGTAAAAAACATATGCAATGGAATAAATGGATTAAAGATCTTCAAATAAGACCCCAAATAATAAACCATAGGAGAAAACAGTGGTACTAAACTCATAGACCTCAAGCTCAAGGAGGATTTCATGAACCTGACTTCAGTGGCAAGGGAAGTAAAAGCAAAACTAAATGAATGGGACTATATCAAACTGAAAAGCTTCTGTAAAGCAAAAGAAACCATCAACAAAACTAAGAGACAGCTAACCCAATGGGAGAAAATATTCAAACAACCTATCTGATAAGGGTTGAATATCTAAAATATTTAAAGAATTAGCATGATGCAACAACAAAAATATGAACAAGCCATTTTACAAGTGGGCAGAGGACCTGAACAGACATTTCTCTTATGAAAATACACAAATGGCCAACAGACATATGAAAATATGCTGAACCTCATTAGCTATTAGGGAAATGCAAATGAAAACCACAATACCACCTTACACCTGTTAGAATGGCTGTTATCAACAAGACAAGGAATAACAAGTGCTGGAGAGGCTGTGGAGAAAAAGGAACTCTCACACATGGCTGATGGGAGTGCAAACTGGTACAACCACTGTGGAAGATGGTGTGGAGGTTCCTCAGAAAATTGGGAATGGATTTACCATATGTATTGATTATCCCTCCTCTGCGTATCTACCCCAAAATTTAAAAACCTCAGCACACAAAGACTTATGTACCCCAATGTTCATCACAACACTCTTCATGGTGGCCAAGATATGAAAGCAACAAAAGTGCCCTTAGATGGATGACTGGATAAAGAAGCTGTGGTACATATACACAATAACTATTACTCAGCTATAAGAAAAGATGAAATACTGCCATTTGAAAAAAAAATGGACCTTGGGAACATGTCAAGAGATATAAACCAGACAAAAACAAACAAACAAACAAACAAAAACAAGAAGTATATGACTTCACTAACATGTGAAATATAAAACTGAAAGCAACAAAGGAAAAAACCTCATGGGTATAATCGATAGTTTAGTGGTTACCTGCAGGGAAGGGAGATGGGGGTGAAAGTAGAGGCCGGAGGTGGGAAGGAGGAAGGCAGAGCCAAACATATGGTGATGGAAAGAAAACTGACACTGGGTGCTGAACACATAATTCAACACATAGATGACACACTGTAGAATTGTACACCTGGAAGCTATGTAATTCTTATTAACCAATGTCACCTCAGTAAGTCTAACAATAATAAAAGAAGAAGGAAAAAGAAATAAAAATGTCAGTAGGAGATAGACACTGAAACATAATAAATAAGACAGCACTGGCTGTTTAAAAAAAGAAAGAAAATAGCAAGTAAGAGAGATTTGGAGTGGTAGTGAAGGAGAAAAATGTTACTCTTTTGAATAGTTAGTATTTAACTATTTTAAGTGCAGTATCATTTGACAGACTTGAAGTTAATGACTAAAGGATCTATATGGATATTTGGAGCAAAAATATTCCATTTAAAGGACACAGATAGTGGAAAGGCTCTGAGAAGCATCCATGGAAATTTTTTTATTAATAGCACAAGAGACCAGTGTGGGAAGAGTAGCAGAGAAAGAGAGAAGTTCAGGGGGAAAAAAGTAGGAATGGAGCTAGAAGTGGTAGCAGGGCACATCCTTTAATGCCTTAAGCTATAATAAAAACTTTTATTTTTATTCTAAGTCAGATGGGGAAATTATTGGAGTGTTCTGGGTGAGACTGTGATGCGAATTGAGATTTTAAAGCCAACTTTGGCTACTAGAGAAGGAAGTATTCTAAAATCCTTGAAAAGAGAACATGGTGGCTTTGACCAGGAAGAAAGTGGTAAAAGGCAGTTTGATTCTGCATATATTTTAAAGCCAGAGCCAAAAGATTTTCTTTAGAAAATGGAATCAGTCAGTGATTAAAAGACTTTTCACCTTCTTTATATTAAAATATATTTCAAGTTACTTTATTTCACATTTATAAGATATCTATCACAAGATCATCTAGTGCTTTACAAAATGACCAAGATAAAATATAGATAATAACCATATGTTAATAAAGTAACAGAAACTTGTACAATTCTACTGTCAAAGTGAATATTTGCTTAGGATACACACACACACACACACACACACACACTTCTATATATAGGTATAAATATGCCAAGGTTATGACACCTTACTGAGTTGTTTGTACAGTGCTGTCAATGTAAGTTCACAGTGACAAGTTCACAAACTAAATTGTCAGTTTTTTGGTATGATAACAGCTCTCATGCTCATTCCAGAAAAAAGAGTTCCAAAATTGCTGTGGAAGCCTGGATTAGGCCTTGGCATCAGTGCAGAGCTACCCAAGGGGAGTGCTTCAAAAATGACCATAGTGATATTCAGCAATGAGGTATGTAGTACTTTATCTATGATGAGTTCATAAAATTGATTGTTCAACCTCATACAACAACAATACACACACACACACACACACACACACACACACACACACACACACATATACAAAGCCTGTCTGAAAAGTATTCAGTCATGTAATATTAAAAATAGAGGTACTTATGGCTGGATTTTTTCCAGATAGCATATATATTTATGCTATCTTACAAATGTTGACTAGAAATTGTTAGTTGTGTTCAATTTCATGTAATTTGTGCTGCTATACACAAAAAAACCTCCACACATATTTTATAGATATACATTAATATATATAAGTAAAAAAACTGAAGAAATGTATAGCACACAGGTTTGTTGCAGCAGAAGGAATAAAAAAGGTACATCAAATTTTTGTTATGAGATATGGAGTAACGAAAACTCATCTGTTCTTTATGGTAATAATATTTGCTTTCATTCAAGATTTTCAAAAACTAATGCTTGTTGGAGATAAATTGTTTGATTGCTAATAACTCTATCTTTCAAAAAGGTAATATTTTCTTCCCAGTTAAATGATCTTATTAGATATTTCTATCAGTAAAGTAGATCAGTGGCTGCTATTATTTCCTGAGTTGGGAAAACCAATAACCAAAATATTCTTTAAAAAGATGTTTTAATATGTTTATAGTTTTGAAACAAAATTATAAATTTATGTTCATTTGTTCTTCTTCTTTCCTTCTTTCCCTTCTTCTTTCTTCCTTCTCCTCTTCATTTTTCTTTTACTTCTGTCTCTCTCTCTTTCTCTCTTTCTCTCTTTCCTTCCCTCCCTCCCTCCTGATTCCTTTTGATATTTGATTTTTGAATTATGACTGTTTTAAAATTTTGAAGTGAATCAGAAAACTAACATAAAAATTTATGGTGAGCCAGAAAATGAGATCAATGCATACCTGATAATATACATTGCTTTTCATTTAAGATCAATGAGATAAATCTCAATTGTTTTTTTACTTAT
The DNA here is from genome assembly GCA_004026885.1 of Lyroderma lyra. Lineage (NCBI taxonomy): Eukaryota > Metazoa > Chordata > Mammalia > Chiroptera > Megadermatidae > Lyroderma > Lyroderma lyra. The sequence goes on along the minus strand of PVJL010002512.1, from coordinate 52,448 downwards.
AGTAACATTTTTAATAATGGAATAAAATATCTATTGAGTAGTCTATGCACAATTCAACATTTAGTCTTTCTCTATAATTTAAAAATACATAAAATTCAATACATTCCATATAACATTTAGGTGTGCGATAATTATCAAAGTCACACACAAGAATTTAGAAAAACTTAAGCATGTTTATCATTGCAAAATGTAAAATTAGAATGTGGAACATCATTTTTTTATATTATGTTTCTTGAATTTTAAAATATAACTAAATTTTTATTATTTATGCAAATAAAAGAGATAAATACACTAAGTTAAAAAATAAATTTATTGCTAGTTCTAATTGATAGAAACGAGCTGAAACACTGGGTAGCCATAGCAAGCTTTATTGGGCAAGCTGCCAGGCTGCCTGCAATGGGAGACCAGCAGCTCTGACCATTGGGAGGGTAGTTATATAGGTAGTAGGGTTTGGCAGGCAAAATGCAGAGGAAAGTATACGTGGCTACTTCAGATTGGTCAGGGATAGGTTTCAATTTCCCAGGCTAGAGTAAGTTTCAGTTTCCTGAGCTAAGTTGAGTCATGTAGGGTAAAGGAAGAGAAGGTGAAGATGGCAGAGTGGAAGCCATTTTGTGCTGAATCTGTCATTTCCAGCCTTTTGTTATATAAAAAGGGGCGGAGGTCTTGGCTCCTCTAGCTACTTCCTGCTGTAATGGGGCATCCATCAGGGAAGCAAAGGCTGGTGGGATGCTGGAATAGCATTCATATAGAGTTCAGTGTCCTTTCGATTAGCGAAGGCCTGCATCTGGGACTGTAAAAAGTTAGTGAAACACCTGAAAAGAACCAATTATAAGATGAAAAGATTGCAGGTGAGAGGGAGAGAGTAGGAGGGTGGCTTTATGAGAGACTAAATCTTGGAGTCTGTGTGGTGTTCGGATGATTACCCGATGGCCCAAAGTGAGCTTTAGGCTTTTGGCTGAGAGAAGTGTGGCAGCTGCTAGGGCCCGAAGGTAAGGGGCACATCCATGAATGGTGGGATCTAGTTGTTTAGACAGATAGGCTACTGGAGTGGAAGCTGAGACCCTCTGTGATGAGCAAAACTGACCAAGGACCCCAACTGCTAGGCCTGACTTCCCAATGACATACAAGGTGAAAGGGTATTGGAAGTCTGGAAAAGCAAGCATGGCAATCTAGAGCAGGGCTTCCTTGAGGGCTAGAAAATGGGGACAGATGGGCAATTACAGGACTGAGTGGTTCAGCTGGGTTGCACTTAGTGGCCTTATAAAGGGGTTTAGCTAGCACACTGAAATTGGGCACCCAGGAGCATAGGTATCCTGCAATGCCAAGGAATGAGAGAAGCTCAGTTTTACAGGAGGGTACTAGGAGAGTGGCAAGTAACTCCTTTCATTTTTCAGTGATCTCCTGTCCCTGAGAGATCTTAGTCCCTAAGTAAGTTATGGAGGAGAGGGCTATTTGGGCTTTAACAGGGGCGACCCGATATCCCCATTGACCTAGAAAGTTAAACTGGTCAGAAGTGTGTTGTACAGAGAACTCCTTGGAAGGGCTGCAGAGTAACAAATCATCAACATATTGGAGTAGGGAACTGAACTGTACAGACACGTCTTTTAGGTCACGTGCTAAAGCTTGTCTGAAGAAATGGGGGGTTTCCCTAAAACCCTTGAGGGAGGACCGTTCAGGTGAGTTGTTGCGAATGGTCGATGTCTGAATTAATTGGTCCAAGTAAAGGCAAAGAGGTGCTGGCATTGGGGGGTCTAGGGAAATTGTGAAAAAGGCATTTTTTCAGTCTAGAATGGAGAAAAAGGAAGCAGAAGCAGGAATATTGGACAAAAGCACATAGGGATTTGGGACTACTGGGTAGACTGGTATAACTGCTGCATTAATAGCTCTAAAGTCCTATAATAAATGGTATGAGCCATTAGGTTTAAAGACTGGGAGGATAGGAGTGTTGAAGGGTGAGTTTGTAGGCCGAAGTAGGTGGGCATTGAGGAGCCTGGTAATTATAGGTTTGAGTCCTAGTAGAAGTCTTTAAGCAATAGGGTATTGGGGAACATTAGGGAAAAGATGTGGATCGCGAAGGCAAACTAGGACAGGAGTGTGGTCTGTGGCCATGGATGGGCTGTCGATCTCCCAAACTAGAGGGTTTACAGAAGAAGAAGGTAGGGGAAAAGAAGTGGTGGAATTGTTGAGGGTGAGTGAGGCCAATTCTGGAGCTAGGTCAGCCAGCGATAGGAGAGTATGATCCTGGGGTATAGAACTGGAAATGAATGGAAAGGAGATGGTGGCCTTAAATTTGGATAAAATGTCCCACCCTAATAAAGGAACAGGGCATCAAGGAATTACCAGAAATCAGTGTTCAAATCGGGCAACATTAAAGGTACAAAGAAGTGGGGGTGTAAGGCAAGGATGGGTGATTTTACCTGAAATGCCAATAATAGTGGTAGAGATGGGAATGTAAGCCCAGCAAACTCAGGTACTGTGGCATAAGTGATCCCCATATCCAAGAGGAATGAGATCGGCTTACCTGAGACTAGATGTGTTACCCAGGGTTCAGATTGAGTGATCTTTGTTGGGGCCACGGATCCAGGGCACTGTCAATCCTCACCTGCCAATCCCAACAGATCTGGAGGCAGGGGTAAATTGTTTGGGTGGGACTTACTGAAAGAGGGGGCTGGACTACTCCCAGTATGGCGAGTGGGACAGTCGATCCCCTCAGTGGCCCTTTTGGTGACAATGCAGGCAGGGTCCAGGTGGCGGCTGAGGGTTTTGCCCAGCTCAAGCCCAGTGTCCTGGTCTGGAGCACTTAAAGTAGGCCTGGGGTATGGGCCTACTTTTCTGGTTTGCTCGAGGCACGTTGGTGAATAGCATCTGCCAGGAGTTGGTATTTAGCCTGACCCCTCTTCCATTTGTCCTGTTTTTCTTGTTCTTCTCTATTATTGAATACCTTGAAGGCAAGATTGAGGAGGTCCCATTGAGGGGTGACTGGACCATCCTCAAGATTTTTTAGCTTTTTACAAATATCTGTGGTGAATTGAGAAATAAAGTGAGAATGGAGGGGACCCATACCAGGGGGAGAGGTTGGATCCATATGAGTATATCATTGGAGGGCTTTGGAGAGCCATTCTAGAAAGTCCCCTGGATTTTCAGTTGCCCTTGAATAATTTCCCAGAGCTTATCATAATTTACAGCCTCATGAGCCAGCTTCTCTAGGGCCTGTAGGATGTATTGAATCATATGATCACATAGGGCCCGGTTAGCGTGGCCCAGTTGATAACCCCAATTAGGTTCCTGTCACTGCCCTGAGGGGAAGATTAGGGTTTTGGGTATGGGCCTCATCTGCAACTTGCTGTGCAGTAGTCCAGCCTCGCTCCCTCTCATTGGAGGGTAGAGTAGAAGTAAGGATAATGAAGATATCATGCCAAGTAAGGTCATAAGATTGGGAAAGGTGTCTAAATTCCTTAATAAAGGTGTTTGGGTCTGACAAGAAAGATCCTAGACGTTTTTCAATTTGGGAAAGATCCAAGAGAGAAAAAGCAACATGGATGCGGACAATTCCCTCGCGCAAGGGGTAGAGTCCAGTGGGAGGGAGATGGGAAGAGGCAGAGCAGTGTTTCCAGCAAGTATGTGGTGGAAATGTGGGGGGGGGGCAGTTTGTGGAGAGGGTGGCAGAGTGGGATTAGGAGGGGGAATAGCTGCAGCATTCGGTACAGGGACCAGAGGTTGTTGAGGATTATAAGGAGGCGGTGGAGCCCGTAATATGGGGGCTACATGATCAGTCAGCTCAAAAGGGGCTTCAGGAAAGGGGGGAGTTGATGACTGAGAAGGAGGGGGTTGAGCCCAGTGCTTAGATTCAAAAACTAAAAGAATCTGAAAAGTAGAGCAAGTTTGGCAGAGAGAGGGATGAAAGTGGAGGGTGAAAAAAGCTTATACATAAAGAATTTCAGAATCCTTGCCATTGCAATGACAAAAACTATCTAAGTCCCTGAGAATATTGAAATCAAAAGTCCCATTTTCAAACCATTGTGACCGATTGTCAAGCCAATATTGAGGTCAGGCTGTGTTGCAAAGAAAGATCAATCATTTAGGTTTAATTTCACCCGCTAGCCCAAGAGGCTTGAGATTGGTGAGAAGACAGCCAAGTGGCATGTTCCAAGGGGGTTTAGAATATGAGGAGCCCATTGGGCATAGAGGATGAGTATAAATTAGGCCACTGGTGAAGAAAGGAGAGGTAAAGAGCATCCTCATTGCCTTCTAGATTCCTCTAGCGAGAGGTCTCCAGTGAGAGCATAGGAGTATTCTCTCTTCCCCAGTCGTCACCACGAAAGAGAACACCTGAAACGAAGGGACCTCCCAGCCAGGCTCCTGGATAATCATAAAATGGGAGTAGAAAGGAGGCCCAAAGTACAGTAGTGGTTTGCCTATAACATCCACCTTGGAAATAATGAAGTGGGAAGGAGAGGGGGTCAAGACGGCTCAACTGAGAGATTCTGGGCAGCTAGCAAGGTGAGAGAGATTCCAATCCACCTTGTTTGGCAGAGTTTGGAAATGGAAGGCCGGGAGGGCTAATCAACCCTGTGTCAGGGTCCAAGTCCCAGCTCTCCCTTCCTGGGTTTCAGCACCAAAATGATAGAAATGGGCTGAGACACCAAGTAGCAGTAGCAAACCTTCTTGGGCAAGTTACTGGGCTGCCTCACAATGGGAGAACAGCGGCTCTGACTGTTGTGAGGGTAGTTATGTAGGTAGGAGTGTTTGGTGGGCAAAATGCAGAGGGAAATACAGATGGCTACTTCAGATTGGTCAGGCATAGTTTTCAATTTCCCAGGCTAGGGTAAATTTTGGTTTCCTGAGCTAAGCTGAGTCATCATAGGGTAAAGGAAAAGAAGGAGAAGATGGCGGAGCAAGAGCCATTTTGAGCTGAATCCATCACTAATACCTTATCTGGTAGACTGAGTTATTTATTTTAGTTCTTTACTCTTTTCTGTAGCTCTAATGTGGGCCAAACAAAGCAGTCATCTCCCCCACCTCACTAAAGACCGATTTTCCTGGCTGTTTAGCTTCGATTCAACTTTTTCCTAGTCAAATTCTTAATCACTTTCTTGATCAATTTTCTCTGGATCCTCACCCAAGCAACAGATTGTACCCCATAGATAATTACTTCATAATTTGTAACCCATGTCTCCAGCTTGCTAATTACAATCACTACAGTCAAGCATTCCTTCCAGGTCTTTCTGGACTGAGACAGGGGATAACACCTGAATGATCAGTTAGATCAGAAATCAACAGGCTGCAGGCTCAACAGACTTTACATCACAGTGGCCTATTTCTTGGGTCAATGCTTTCCAATCTATTAATTGAATTAATTTATTCTCATCTAGGGATCATTGGGATACAACTGATACCCCAACAAGGCTTCCAGCCCATCTGGATCAAAGAAGTCAGCATGGCAGATCTCAAGAACCCTTCCCCTTTTAGATAGATAGGTGAGAGCTCTGTGTATCCCCAGTAGGTAGGGAAAATGTCTATTGTCAGCAGGAAGCAGATACAGAAGATGAGAAATCCAGCCTTCAGCTTCCTGTAGATTTGTGGAGATCATGTCTCTCAAGAGATTGTGAGGAAGGAAGATAGAATGGGGGGATATTGGGACCCCTCCCATGGGACTCACCTGGCTAGAATAGTCATAGCCTTGATACCACCCTTTCACTAGTAATCCCTGCCTCAGGCTAGGCAGCCACAGTAGGAAGTTCCAGGTAAATACAAGGAAGTTAGAGGGCACAAGAACCCCACCAGTTTGAGCCAGTTCCTAAAGCCTGTGCAGTGAGAGTTACAATGACCTTCATCTCACCTAAACCTCATTATACCATCATTGTAATGTCATACATATGCTCAGAAGTTCATTAATATCATTATAACAGACTGAACTCTGGGAAAGAACATGTGCAGTCAGAAGGTGTTAGGAAATAGGTCCCATGTCAAGGGACCCCACGCCCAGAGGTGTATCCCCTGAAGACATGGAAGAAAATAAGAGTACCAAAGCCTCAATAATCAGGGCTCTTGAGCCACTCTCCTTGCTCAAGCCCTCTCCTATCTCTTTAGAGTGTACTTTCCCTTCAATAAATTGTCTATGATTCACCTCTATACTTTTGTGTGTGTCTAGTTCAATTCTTAGCTTGAGATACAAAGAAACTAGACATCATATCGATGAGGATAGCCCATTTTCTGGTAACAGCTCTACTCTTTGCCATATAATATAGCAGTTTGTCCCATCAGAACACAGTACAGTTTCTTCCATCTTGATTTTTGGTTTAACCATGTGATTTGCTTTGCTGAATGGGGTATTAGTGGATGTGACATAGGAGAGGTTTAAGATGTGCTTGTGCAATTGGACTTTTCCAATCTGTGTTTCTGTTTGTGCAATTAAAAGAGCTTTACTCAGATATCAGCTGTTTGTTTAGCCTGAAACTAAGAATGATCTGTGGAAAGTAGGCAGCCTAACTAAACCACTGACTAGAGACATGGAGTAAAACCACCTCAGTTGTAAAGGCCTAAAGCAGTGCTACTCCTTCCAGCTAATTTTAGAAAGCAAAAGTACTGCTTTTTGTCTGTTATGATGTGGAGAAATATTGCCTCCTATCATGGCTGATAGGCTAGTTTGGGATCCATCCCCCCTGGAGTCACTTCCTGGTTCTTCTTCTCCCAGAACCCCTGTTCCCATCAGCCCTAGCCCATGTGCAGAAAACTGATGTTATCATGGAAATGCTATGCTATAAATTTCTCCACCCCACCTTTGTTTGGGTCTCAGACATTGGAGGAAACTCTTGGCCCACCAGATAGGAATAAACAGCCTGAACTTGCAAGTGCTCCAAGTGCCTCTTGGTATTTCCGACAGGAGAACAGGTAAAACTTTCCACAACAATAAGATGAATTGTGTTCTCTAAAAATATGTTGAAATTCTACCTTCTATTACCTGTAAGTATTATCTTAATTGGAAATAGGGTCTTTGCATATTCTCAGGCCAAGATGAGGTGAGTAGTGTGGGTCCTAATCCAATATGATTTTGTCATATGAAAAGAAGAAATTTAAATGCATGTACAAATGAAGGTATGTCCAAGATTGCCAGCAAATCGCCAGAAGCTGGGAGAAAGGAATATACTCTCCTGCATAGCCCTCAGAAGAAACCATGTTGATCTTGGACTTGCAGCCTCCAGACCTGTGAGACAATACATTTCTTTGGTTTAAGTTTGTGACACTTTGTTACAGCAACCCTAATAAACTAATATATTGCTAAATAACATTGAGATTGTGTGGTGGTTTGTACCACAACAATGACTGATTTTTACACCTTATTTCCATTTATACTTGTGGCAGTTCTTTCTTTTAGATAATTATGGAAAATATAAAAAAGAATGAAAGAAAAGATATTCCATTATGTCTCCACATAGACCCTTTTTTTTCCAGTCTGTTTTCAATCAAGACATACATTTAAATCACAGATATATGTCTGTCTGACTATCTATTTATCATCTGTTTATCTATCTATCTATTAGATGTCTTTTTATTTATTACTTACATAGTTTACACATTTTTTTGTCTTGTATTGGAGCATACAAATTTTAAATATTATAAGGTTTTCTTAAATAACATTTAAACAATGTTTAGTACTTTGCTGTAAGGAGCTATTCTAATCATCATCAATACCAATTTTCTTAAAATCAAAATTAATAATAATACATCCTTGGGAAGTAATGGTTAAAATTTAGGCAACTGAGAAACAAAGATCCAGAAGTTGAGCAAACTGAAACTTCTTATAAACCAAAACAGGCTCTCAGTGCATACATTAGGCCATCTTTAATCATTACATTATCATAACTGCTTTCATGTATTCAAGACTCCATGAAAATTGGATACAAAGAGAGAACCTAGTTTGAACAGCCACTTTAGAAAATCTGGAAAATTAAAACAGACTTTAATGTACAAGAACAATGAGGCTTTCTAGAAGTTTCATGGAGATTAATAACACAGAACCAGTATCTCAAGTACCCAGAGCGAAGGCAACACTACTTTACCTAAATTTTGAGTAGAGGTCCTAGTTTAAGATTGCTATCACATGCAAGTAAGATTAAACTGAATAAAGTAGTTAGAAGTTGTTTTTTGTTTTTTTCCCCTCATAAATAGCAGTCTGAGGATAGTGGACTTTAGGATTGATTCATGGCTGAGATGTTTGCAGTTCTCTTGACATTTCTCTCATACTTCACATTTTATTGTTTAAAGATGGTCTGTACCTTTAAATATCTGATTATTAAAATTATAAGTTAGAATAGATGACAAATGCCTCATTTGTGACTTTTACTCCTTAAAAAAAAAAGCTTTCCCGAAAATACCTAGCAAATATAAAATTGCATTTTATATCCTGAGCATCATCACATAATTCAGTCTAAAAATGTAAACTATGAGTCAGAGTTCAGCCTATGGTGAAAGGAGATGTCAGGTGAGAGAAATTGACTATGATGCATATATGAGGGCTGTCTGGAAAGTATCTAGCCATGTAATCATTCTCATTATATTGACAATAGCTGGAGTTTGTGGACAATCCTTGTATATCCAAAAAAGTCATTGTAACTTTTGCCAAATTATTTGGGATAAGGAATTGAGGGATTAGAAGAAATTGAGTATTCTTTGGGAATGTAATGCAAGTGTTGTTGTAATAGCATAAAGATAGAAAATTAATGTAGGAGCAAAATTACTATTTGCACCTTCTGTGTGGCAATAGTAAAATAAGTTAGAAAGGTAGGCATAAAATGAAGATTGGAATCCTGGTAGCAGAGTAAGCAATTTACATTACTGGTGAGGTGGCATAAACCAATAAAGTATATCAAGGAAATGAGGTCGACCCAATGGATTTAGGATACTAGAATTCTACTGAGCAAAACCCAAAATTAATCATTATTGATATTGGTGACCACATCCTAGATTTTCATGCCCTTTTCTTTCTCTGGTTCTCTCCAGTCTTCCAAACACTCTCCACTCTATCAATAAAGCTACTGTGTTAACAAAGCATACCGTATCCATTCAGTTGAAACAAATGCAAGACAAGGACATGTACTTTCATTTTCTGTGGTAGGCAAACTGTTAAGTTTTTCCAAGTGAATACCCTTTAGATATTAGTGTATTTCCTTTTTTGATTTTATTCATGATGGATTTCTTTATAATATCAATATTATGTGACACAAGGAAAGTTACTTTCTTATGATGTCTTTAAATATGATGCTTAAGAATTGAGATTGTTTACTATTTAATAACCACTAGAAACTAGTATTTTAATGCAAAGCTCAAGGCAGTTATCAGTCAACTTCATCTATAATTTTAACACATTGTTTCTGCTAACAAATTTTAAAGATCCTATGAGTTTGGTTATTAAAAATGTAGAATATGCTTTATTTGTTATAAAAGTTATCTATTAAAATCTGGTAAACAATCTTATTTTTTTAAGAATCATTTTCTGTTTATCAATCCCCATTTTATTATTTATATATAGTTTCCTATGGAAATTAATAGCTACTATTTATTCAGTGACTGTTTTGCAGGAGGAATATGTTATGAGGAACATATTTAGGTAAATATGAAATGGCCTAAAATTTTTAATGAAAATTTTAGGTTTTAATACACCTTCAAAAATGATACAAATAGGTATGAACCTAAAAAATATTATATGTATTGGAACTGTATGTGGAAAATTACAAAACACATATATAAAATTAAAGATGATCTATATACATGAGAAGATATTCTTATGATAAATTAGATTCAATATTTTTAAGATGTCAATGCTTCCCAATATGAACTATAGATTCAAAGTAATTTAATAAGAATTTCAGTAAGCTGTTTTGTAGATATTGTCAAAATATTCTAAAGTTTATATGAAAAGGAAAAACAACAACAACTGGAATAGTCAACAAAATACTGAAGAAGGAGAAAGAGAAGGAGGAGGAAGAGAAAACAACAACAACAAAGCTGGGTGACTCACACTTACCCTGTGGCTATAGTGTTAAGAGAACATGTTACGAGAGAAAAAAGAAACACAAAAATAAATGGAATGGAATACAGAGCCCACAAATAGACCAACACAGATAGTAAACAGATCTTTAACAAAGGAGTAAAAATTAAACAATGACCAAAGAATAGCCTTTTTCAAAAAATGGTGTTGAAAAAATTAAAAATGTTCCATTCAAAGGAATAAGTACCTAAACATAGACAATACATCTTTCACAAAAATTAACAATATATGGAACATGATTATAAATTCAAAACTATAAAATATTCTAAAGAAAATATTAGAGAAAATTATCATGACCATTTTTCTGGTGATGTTTTTAAATGTATCACCAATAGCATGATCCACTAAAAAGTTGTAAGTTATACTTTATTAAAATTAAAAACTTCTGTAAAAAAATGGTTAATAAAATAAAAAATAAGTCACACAGGGACAATGTATTTGCAAAATATCTACAGATAAAATATGTATACAGACTAGTTAGAGAATGTTTAAAATTCAATAACTAAACACTCCAATTAAAAATAAATGTGACATTAACATACAAATCACCAAAGAAGACATATATATGGCATTGCTCAAGAGAGAAATTTATAGCTCTAGACACTTACACTAAAGAAGAAAAATCTCAAATCAATATCCTCACTTTATACATTGAGAAACTAGAAAAAGGAAAACAAACTAAATCCAAAGCTACCAGAGTAAAATAAATAATGAAGATAAAAGTAGAAATAAATAAAATAGACAATAGAAAACCAAACAAACAAAAAAACAGAAAAAACCACAGTGCTTTGTTCAAAATATCATATATTAATCAAGAAAAAAAGAGAGAAAACACAATTGCTGAAATAAAATATAAAAAGATGGGAGTTCCCTGGTGGTGTCATGGCTAAGCTTTGACACCGCCAATACTGCAGCCTGGGTTTGATTCCCAATCAGGGAACTACCCACATGAAATGAAATAAAATAAAATAAAATAATAAAAAGAAAAATGCTAATACAACCTTAGCAAAATAAAACAATTATGAGTGTGGTGTGAATAAATTTGCACCAACAAATGAGATAATCAAAACAGACTAAAAAATAAAAAATAATCTTAATCACACTATAAAAACAGATTGAACCAGTATTAAAAAATAAAACCTCTCAACAAGTAAAATGCCAGAAACAGACAGATAGTTTCACTAGTGAATTCTGGTAAACATTTAAAGAAGGGTTATACTAATCTGTATGAAACTCTTCCAAAAATTAGAGGAGGAAGGAAAACTTTCTAAGTCATTTTATAAAGCTGGAATTACAGGGCACCAAGGTCAGATACCACTTTTCAATACTTCTATCCAACATGGTACTAGAAATTTTGGCCAGTACGTGAGAAGAATTAAACATCATCCAACTATAACAGTAAGAACTATATCTCTATTTGTATGTAACATAACATAATATAGAAAATATTAAATAATCTACACAAAGAAAGTGTTAGAGCCAGTGAATAAATTGAGCAGAGTTGTAAGGTATAATATTAGCTCTAAAACATCAGTTGTATTTTCATACACTTGCAATGACCTATGCAAAAAGAAAATTAATAACAAAATTTCTTCTACAATAATATCAAAAATAATAAAACAATAGAAATTATTTCAACAAGAGTGATGCAAGACTCTACACTGAACACTACAAAGCATTGCTGAAAGGAATTAGGGAAGACAGAAACAAATAAAAATACAATTCATATTTATGATTGGAAAGACAATATTTTAAAGATAGAAATATACCCTAAGTGTCTTCAGATTCAATACAATCCCTACCACAATGCCAATTACCTTTTTTGAAGAAATGGAAAATCCAATTCTCAAATTTACATGGAATTGCAAATAAACCAAAATAGACTACATAATCTTGAAAAGAAAAATGTTGAAGAACTCATGCTTCCTCGTTTTAAAACTTACTACAGAACTGCAGTAATGAAAATAGTATAATACTGGTACAAAGTTATCATAGAGATTAATGGAATAGAATTGAGAGTCCAGAAATAAACTCATATCTACAGTTAATTGATTTTTGTAAGTATGTCAGAACCAATTCTACAATGATCTTTCCAACCAATTGTGCTGCAACAACTAAATAACCACATGCAAAACAATGAAATTGGATTATTACCTTACATCATATATATAAAAGAAACTCAAAATTGATCAAAGATCTAAATATGAACTAATATATAAAACTCTTAGGAGATATATAAGTACCTCTTCAGCACCTAGGTTTTCACAAGAGATTTTTAAATTTAAAACCAAACATATAAGTCACAAAAAAAAATAGATAAATTGCATTTAATTAAAATTAAAAATTTTGTTCATTGAAGGGCACTTTCAAGGAAGTGAAAGAACACTCCGCAAAATAGTACAAAATAATTATAGGATATATCTATATATTTATCACACAGACACACACACACACACACACACACACACACACACACACACACACACATATATATAACCTTAACATATATTTATGTTAAGGCTCTAAGCATTCCTACAACTCAACAATAAGATGAAGAATAGGAATGACTTTAATGGGAATAGTGGCAAAGGACTTTAATGGGAATATCTAAAAAGAGATATACTCATGGCCAACAAATGCAAGAAAAGATGTATTAATACATCTTTTACTAACCATTAGTAATTAGTAATTAGGAAAATGCAAATCAAAACAACAAGGTCGTTAGTCATTAGAAAAACATAAATCAAAACCATAATAAGATACCACTTCACACTCATTAGATTTACCATTTTTTTTAAAAAAAGGAAAATAGTGTTGGCAAATATATGGAAAATTCGGAATCCGCACACCCTGCTAGTGGGAACACAAAATGGTACAGGTGCTGTGGAAAACAATTTGGCAGTTCTCTATCATATTATACATGAAGCTATCATATGAACCAACCAAATCCTTTCCTAGGTACATACCCAAAATAATATAAAAGAGGTGTTCAAACAAAAACTTGTACACCAATTTTTATAGGAGTACTATTCAAATAGCCAAAAAGTGAAAACAATCCAATTACCTATCAGTGAATTAATGGATCAACAAAATGTGGTACATCCATTCAGAGGAATATTATTCAGCCATGAAATGGAATGAAATACTAGTACGTGCTAGATAAACCACAAAACATTGCTCTAAGTTTAAAAACTACATATTGTAGGATTTTATTTATATAAAGTATCTAAAATAGTTAAATATATAGAAACATAAATCAGAGTAATGTTTGCTATGAACTTTAAGATGGCAAATCAAAAGTGGATGCTTAATGGGAACAAGATTTCTGTTAGAAATTATGGAAATGTTCTGGAACTAGGTAGTGGTGATATTTACACAGAATTGTGAATATTGTTAATGTTACTAAATTGTAAAGATTAAAATGGAAACTTTTAAAATATTTTACCAAAATTAAAACAAACCAAGTCTCTTCTCAGAATCAAGGGTTCAGATGTTCTGCTGTGATCAGGAAGAGGAGAAAGGAGAAAACTGATTTGAAAATAATTGCAAGCCTTATAAAAAATACTAGCTGAAAAAAAATGTTAGCTGCCTCCTACTCTATTCTAAAATGTGGTATGTGGTATCTGGTTAAGAATTTACATTAGATTTACATGTTACCAAGATTTCCACTCCTAATGGAGACATAAATTTTATAGTGCCTTCCACCTTTCTCATTTCCCAGGCATTACTTTGGATTCCACTAATGGAGTTTCTGGATTGCTAAGGGCACCTACTGAATCCTGTGGCTGCTGAAACACCTCATTGAGTCAAGAGAATTGTTTCCTTTCTACTCAAAACTTGTAATCCCTGAGGGCTCTTCCTATTGAAAACAATTTTATAAACTAACTAATGGAAATTTATTAGTAACCAAAACATTCAATTGACTTCATTTAATTCAATAAACACTTATTGGGTAGCTTCTTCAGTCAAGCGAAAATCCATGTTTGGTTGAGAACATAAATTAAGTATAAAACAGACACTGTAATTAAAAAATAATCTAGCAGAATAAAAGCATCACCTTAGGTAATAATAATAACAATCACAAAAATAATAGTGTATATTGAATATTCACTTTGATCCAAAAAATGGTGTTAACATTTTAATTAATTAGCTCATATTTTCAAAATGACCTAATTAAATCTATTTTAATATTATTGCATTTCTACAGATGAAGAGACAAAGTCAAGGACTTCACATAATTTGCTCCATGTGATTTGTTGTAGTAAGTGGAAAAAATAGATTTCAATTCAGAATACCTATTTTTTAAAACTACATTTTAATGAACCCATTATATTATCTTACTGTGCCTAATTGATTAGGTATGCATTTAGAAAATACATATATTTATAATGTATTAATAATATTATTTTTTGTATTTTAGTTCAAATTATATTTTAAACCTCTATTCTAAAGTTAGGGAAAACAGTCTTAACCAATTTAAACTTTTTCTCTCTTATTCTAGTAATGTTTTTAAATTCAAGTGTGGTTCAAAAGGTATATAGGTCACTGTACTAAGCAGAATATCTTAAGCATTTCATCAGGGTTTTCCTCTTTATTCTGATATTGATTTTGATGTCTACTCCAAAATTTAATCTATGGCCTACCCAGACACTACTTTGTCTCTTTATCCTCTCCAGTAGTTCCCTTGGATCCAGATTTCCTCTGAAATAAATACTCAAAATTCAGTCTTTGGGCCTTAGAAATCTCACATATTATTTAGCATTATTCTTCACTTAACAGTTTAAAAAAATTATCAAACTAGATAATAAATATTTATTTCTTTATCTGTTCAATAATCTGTACTTCTTGTATGTCTTTAGCAACTACATCCATTTTACATGTAAAAACATTGAGGCTTTTCATAGTACTTAACTTTCTGATGGCAGGTGATTAAATCTGATAAAATAAAAAAATAATTCAAATTATTCTCTATCCCCAGTTTAGAGCTTTGAAAGCAAAATGAAAGTACTGTGAAATTTTATCAATGGATGGTCAAGTGGGTAGATAGTACAATATATAATATTAATCGCTGAAATAAATGAGAGAAATCTTCATGATAAAATTATTACTTGAAGTGGATAGTAAAAAATGTTAACATCAAATGGATTGGGGCAAGTAAGTGGGAAAAGGTGAAAAGGGTGGCAGTTTAAAAACGATCATAACAAATAGCACAAATTTTCCCAGGTTTTTTTACATTTAACATGGAATTGTATTAGAATGCCTACTATGATGGCAAGTATTCTGAACACAAAGAATCATGAGCTCTGCTTCTTGTCTCCAACTAGTTTACAGATTATTCATTTATGAATTAAGATCTTTTTAATGTCCCATAATACATATTTATTTTTATAAGACCCTTCAATATTTAATGTAAAATTATGAATAATGACAGTGCTCTATCACATGTATCAGTGACAAGAATATATGGATGCAAGATACCTTTCTGAAACACCTAGGTAGACATTCTGCAGACTACTTATAGAAGAAGGGACAATTTTAATAGGGTATCACTGATAATGTAAATTAAGGGAGTGAAACAAATTACAGGAAATTTGGTGGACCATGTTTTAGGCATCCATTATATAAGAGGTAGTTTATGAAAGTTGATTAACTTAATCTGCATAACCCTACTACTTAGGCACTGTTTCATTTACTTTAACAATAGGAAAATTATGGATCAAGCTTAAGTCCTTGATAGTAAGTAAAGTTGGTTGGGAATTGAATACAAGTCATTTTCACTCCAAAGCCCTACAATTTTCGTTTATTATAGCATAGCAGATTTTCTTGTTTCTTTTTTTTTTCTTGGTGGTTCCTTGGCTGGGAATTGTACCCTGGCCATGGCATTGAGTGCTGAAGCCTAGCCACTACACCACCAGGGAAACCCCAGATTTTCAACTATATGGAATAACTGAAAGAATAATACCATGAATATATATATATATATGAATAACACTTTCAAAATTTATTAATATTTTACCCTATTTGTTCTATCTAGAGAAGTATAATTTATATTAAAATTTTACTTATTTTAAATGAAGAATTTTAATTTTGACAAATATATTTAAGTGTAAGTGCTATTATAAAGAAGATATACAGGGAGGGCAGGATGGTGACCAGAGAGGAGGACCCTAAAACCTCTCCCAGAAAACACAATTGAATGGCTGTCCAGGAGCCAAGAAAGAGAACTCTGAGTGACAGATACAACAACAGCTGAGAAATACACGCATCGCAAGGAAACACCTGAAGGTTGGAGAGAAGGGGGCAAGTGGGAGAGATGGGAGGGAGCACAGACAGATCACAACACTCCATCACTGCTGACTATCCGGGAGCAGCACAGTGCATGGGAGTGGAGAGGCCAAGAGGTGACAAGACTGAAAACCATCTAAGTGGCAGAATGGTGTGAGACCATGAGGGAGACAGGCCTTAGAGCAGCGTGTTGGGGACAGAGGTTGGGGGCCAGCCTCTGAAACTTTTGAGTAGCAAGAGGGCTGAACAAGGACTCTGAACAGCCACAGGCTGAGGTGGGTCCCCAGAGACAGCACCTCAGCTCCTGGCACCCTCGTGGCCCACAGCACAGGCATGCATGGCTCCTATGCAGGACTGTGGTTCCTGTTCCTGGCCTACTGTGGAGGCGAGTGACTGCCTTAACACAGCAGTAGACTTGTGGTGATCATACATGGGCATGTACCCCTGGAGCCTACAAAATGTGTGAGCCTGCTGACTCGGCCCTGAACAGCTGGTTGCTGGAGCAGGCCTGGAAGGAAAGGCAGATTTGATAGCATTCACCCCAGCCAGCAAGAGCAGCCTCGGCCTGCATTACCCAGCTTCCCCAGTATAGGGCAGGAGGTGAAGCTGCCCCAGTGTGCTTTTTGTTGGCCTCTCACCTCTCCTACAGCCTCCCCAACCAACTAACTGCAGGAAGTGGAGGGACCCTGGATAGATGCACACTGCTTTCAAATGTGGTAGGACACCAGAGACAAGAAATAAACAACTCCCCTCTCTCCCAAAACTTGTCCCACCTAGTGTCTGCCCTACAGCAAGACACCACAGAAATACTAACCAGGGCTCCTGGGCTCTGCTGAACATAATACCCTCATGTCAAAGAGGAAGAACTCAGCAGAGAGGATGAATTCCTTAAAAACTAAAACTACTCAGAAAGAACATGACATTTATTCAGAAGACAACTTCTTAGACATAGAATTTGCTGAACTAAGTGACAGAGAATTTAAAGTAGCCATTCTAAAGGTTCTGAGAGAAATGAAAACTTACTGACAGAACATCACAGCTGCGATGAACAACCTAAGAAAGGAAATTCATGAATAAAAGGAACAATTTAACAAAGAAATTCAAAACATAAGGAAGATTGAGATGAAAATGTAAAAGAAGTGAGAAATGAAATAACTGCCATAGGAAACAGGGTCAACCAGATGGAGTAAAGAATTAGTGATATCGAGGATCAGAACATGGAAACATCTCAAAAAGAGGAAGAGAAGGAATAGAGAACTGAAAGGATTGAAAAAACTGCAAGAACTATTTGACTACATGAGACAAAACAACATCAGGATAATAGTATTAGAACAGTGGTTCTCAACCTTCCTAATGCCGTACCCTTTAATACAGTTCCTCATGTTCTGGGGACCTCCAACCATAAAATTATTGGTAGCTGCTCTCTACACATGTGTGACTGGTCCGCATAAGTTCATGTCCACATAAATATGTGTTTCCGATGGTTTTAGGTGATGCCTGTGAAAGGGTAGTTTGACCCCCGAAGGGGTCACGACCCACAGGTTGAGAACCACAGGATTAGAAGAAGGAGCAGAGCACTCTACAGAGAACATAAACAAATAGTAGATGAGAAATTTCCAAACCTATGGAAAAATCTGGAACCCAAAATTCAAGAAGAAAACAGGTCCCCTAGATGCCTAGACCCGAGCAGATTTTCTCCAAGACACATGGTACTAAAGATGTCCAAAACTAAAGACAAAGAGACAATTCTCAAGGCAGCCAGGGAAAAAAGAACTATAACCTTTAGAGGAAAATCAATCAGGCTGCATCAGATTTCTCAGCAGAAACTCTTCAAGCCAGGAGGGAGTGGAATCAAATATTCAAAACTTTAAAAGGGAGAAACTTCCAGCTAAGAATAAATTACCCAGCAAAATTATCTTTCAGATATGAAGGTGGAATATAGGCCTTCTGAGACACACAGAAGCTGAGGGAATTTGCCAGCACAAGGCCGGCACTTCAAAAAATACTGAAGAAGATTCTTCAACCTGAAACAAAACATCAGGAAAAATGGAATAGAATTGGGGCAACAAGAAAGAAACAAAAATAAAACAAACAAACAAAATTAATGGCCACAGGAAATCCTCACATATCGATCATCACTCTAAATGTTAATGGACTGAACTCACCAATAAAATGACACAGAGTAGCAGACGGAATTAAAAAACAAAACCCATCCATATGCTATCTCCAAGAGACACACCTCAGCCATAAGGACAAAGAGACTCAGAGTGAAAGGATGGGAACCAATACTCCAAGCAAATGGTAACCAGAAAAAAGCAGGAGTTGCCATACTGCTATCTGATGAAATAAACTTCAGGTTAAAAAAGATAGCAAGAGAGAGATGGACATTACATAATGATAAAAGGCACAATACAAGAACAAGAATATTTGACAACAATTAATATATATGCTCCCAATCAGGGAGCACCAAAATAGGCAAAGCAACTACTAACAGATCTGAAAGGAGAAACTGACAAAAACACAATCATTGTGGGAGACTTAAACACCCCACTAACAGCCATGGACAGATCATCCAAACAGAAAATAAATAAGGAAATATCAGCTCTAAATGATGCCTTACAGCAATTGGACATAACTGATATTTACAGGATGCTTCATCCAGCAAAAAGAGACTATACCTTCTTTTCTAGCACACATGGAACATTCTCAAGGATAGACCGTAAGCTGGGACATAAATGTAAACTCAGCAAACTCAAGAAGCTTGAAATCACACCAAGTCTATTCTCAGACCACAAAGCTTTGAAATTGGAGATCAACTATAAAAGGAAAACAGAAAAAAAAACCACATAAACGTGGAGATTAAACAACATTTTATTTTAAAATGACTGGATAAAAGAACACATAAAAAAAGATTAAAAATATATAGAAACTAATGACAATGAAAATACAACATATCAGAATTATTGGGACACAGCAAAAGTGGTAATAAGAGGGAAATTAATATCGCTACAGGCCTATCTTAAGAAACAAGAAAAAACACAAGTAAACACCTTAACATCCTATCTTAAAGAACTAGAAAAAGAAGAGCAGACAAAAACCCAAAGTCAGCAGAAGGAAAAAAAATAATAAAAATTAAAGCAGAGTTACACCAATTAGAGAAGAGAAAGAAAATAGAAAAAATTAATATTACAAGGAAAGGTTCTTTCAGAAAGTCAACAAAATTGACAAACCCCTGGCTAGACTAATCAAAAGGCAAAAGGAAAAAACACGAATATCCAAAATTAGAAATGAAAGGGGAGAAATTACCACTGATACCACAGAAATACAATGGATTATAAGAAAATATTATGAAGGACTTTATGCCACTAAATTTAACCACCTACAAGAAATGGAACAAGTTTCTAGAAACTTATAGACTACCTAGATTGAACCAAGAACTGGATAATCTAAACAGACCAATCAATAGCAAAGAGATTGAAATGACTACCCATAATCTCCCTAAAGGCAAAAGCCTTGGACCAGATGGTCTCACTAATGAGTTTTATCAATCATTCAAAGAAGAATTAATGCCTACCCTCTTCAGATTCTTTCAAAAAATTAAAGAGGAAGCAATAATTCCTAACTCATTCTATGAGGCCAACATTACCCTAATACCAAAGTCTGGTAAAGACAACACAACAAAAGAAAACTATAGGCCAATATCTCTGATGAACAAAGATGCAAAAATCCTAAACAAAATATTAGCAAATAGAACACAACAATACATCAAAAAGATTATACATCATGATCAAGTGGAATTCATCCCAGAAATACAAGGATGGTTCCACATACAAAAATCAATCAATGTGGTACACCACATAAACAAAATAAAAGATAAAGACCATATGGTCATATCAACTGATGTAGAAAAAGCTTTTAACAAGACACAACATCCATTTATGATCAAAACACTAAATAAAATAGGTAAAGAAGGAAAGTATCTCAGCATAATAAAGGTCATATATGACAAACACTTGGCTAACAGCATATTGAATGGGTAAAAGCTGATGTCTATTTCCCTAAAATCAGGAACAAGACAGGGATGTCCCCTGTCACCACTGCTATGCAATATAGTACTGGAAGTTCTAGCCACAGCAATCAGGCAAGAGAAAAGAATAAAAGGTATCCAAATTAGGAAAGAAGAGGTCAAATTATCACTATTTGCAGATGACACAATCCTTTATATAAAAAATTCCAAAGATTCCACCAGGAAACTATTAGAAACAATAAATAGAGTAAAATCACAGGATACAAAATCAATGTACAAAAATCAACAGCATTCCTTTATACAAACAATGAATCCTCAGAAAAGAAATGAGGGAGCCAAATCCTTTTGCTATCACAACACAAAGAAAGAAATATCTGGGAATTAACTTAACAAAGAACGTGACAGACATATACATGGAAAACTATAAGACACTTTTGAAAGAAATTGAAGCAGACATTAAGAAATGGAAAAATATCCCCTGTTTATGGATAGGAAGACTTAACATTGTTAAAATGGCCATTCTGCCCAAAGCAATCTACAGATTTAATGCAATATCCATCAAAATCCCACAATCATACTTTCGTGAAATAGATAAAAGAATTATCCGATTTATATGGAACCATAAAGGACCTTGAATTGCCAAAACAACACTACATAAAAAGAATAACACTGGTGGCATTACACTCCCTGACTTCAATTTATATTACAAAGCATCAATAGTCAAAACAGCTTGTATCTAGCAGAGAAACAGAAACATAGACTAATGAAACAAAACTGAAAACCCAGAAATAACTCCACAAATTTATGAACAAATAATTTTTGATAAAGGAGCAAAAAACATGCAATGGGGAAAAGACAGCCTCTTTAATAGGTAGTGCTGGGAAAACTGGAGAAACATATGCAAAAGAATGAACCTGAACTATGAACTCTCTCCATATACAAAAATTAACTCAAAATGGATTAAAGACCTTCATATAAGACCTGCAACAGTAAACTGTATAGAAGAAAATATAGGTACTAAACTTATAGACCTAGGGCTTAAGGAGGACTTCATGAACCTGACATCAAAGGCAAGGAAAGTAAAAGCAAAAATAAATGAATGGGACTATAGCAAACTAAAAAGCTTCTACACAGCAAAAGAAACCATCAACAAAGCAAAGACACAGCCAACTGAATGGAAGAAAGTATTTGCAAATATTTGCATCAGATAAGGGTCTAATATCTAAAATACTAAAGAACTAATATGACTTAACAACAACAAAAAACCCCCCAAACAACCCAATTAAAAAGTGGGCAGAAAACTAAACAGACACTTCTACCATGAAGAAATACAAATGGCCAACAGACATATGAAAAAATGCTCATCCTCATTAGCTATCAGGGAAATGCAAATCAAAACCACAATGAGATTATCACCATACACCTGTTAGAATGGCTATTATTAACAAGACAAGAGATAACAAGTGTTGGAGAGGGTGGAGATAAAGGAACTCTTGCACACCGCTGGTGGGAGTGTAATTTGGTACAACCACTGTGGAAGACAGTTTGGAGTTTCCTCAGAAATTTGGGAATGGAGTTATCATATGACCCAACAGTCCCCCTTCTGGGGATCTACCCAAAATAAAAACTTGAAAACATTTGTCCACAAAGACTTATGTACCCCAATGTTCATCGCAGCACTGTTCACAGTGGCCAAAACATGAAAACCACCAAAGTGCCCTGTGACAGACGATTGGATAAAGAAGCTGTGGTACATACACACAATGGAATATTACTCAGCTAAAAGAAAAGATGAAATATTTCCATTTAAAGTTAAATGGATGGGCCTGAATATTATCATGCTTAGCGAAATAAGCCAGACAGAAAAAACAAAAAACTGTATGACTTCACTCATATGTGGAATAGAAAACTGAAAGCAACAAAGAAAAAAAAATGAGCAAACAAACAAATAACACATGGACATAATCAATAGTTTAATGTTTATTTGGGTACCAGTGGGGAAAGGAGGGGAGAAGTAGGGGATGGGAGAAGGGGAGGGGAAACTAAATATATGGTGATGATAAAAGAAGTCACATTGGGTAGTGAACTTATTATACGACAAGTTGACAATGCACTGTAGAATTGTATGCCTGAAACCTATGTAATCCTTGCTAATAAATGTCACCCCAATAAGCCTAACAATAAAAATAAATTTTAAAAAAAGACATAGAATATCCCTATCATCATGAAAATCTGACATGAATCCTTTTGCAGTCCATCACTTTGCCTCATCTCTGTCCCTGACAAATACTTATCTGCTTTCTTTTCCTCTGTTTTACTATTTCTAGAATGTCATAAAAATGTATTCAGACATTTAAAGTTTTTTTCCAGCTTCTGTCACTTAACATGTTTTTCAGTGTCAACCATTTTGTTGCATACATCAGTAGTCCATTCCATTTTATTGCTCAGTAGCACTCATGTACTATTACATGAATATAGTATATATATTCTTTACCCTGAGTAAATTCTCCTGAGTAAATACCTATGAGAAATGTCACAGGATAGTATTGATAATTGTATTTATAACTTTATAAGAAACTTCTATACTGTTTATTTTGCACTCCCACCAGTGAAGTATGAGATTTCCACTTAATATATGTCTTCACTAAGACTTTAAAATGCCTTTTTTATTTAATTTCACCTCTCTAGTGTATACATAGAGGCAGTACATTGTGGTTTTATTATAATTTCCACTTCTCTGATAAATAATGGAGTTCAGTGTTTTTCCATATGCTTATTTGCAATTGGTATATCTTCATGTTATTTCAAATATTATTTATAACTTCTATTTGATTATTTCTTACTCTTAGTTAGTTGTGAGCACTTTTTAAAATATTTTGAACATGGTTATGTTACATAGTATATGTTGTTCTTAGGAATGTCTGTTGAAGAATTAAAGATTCTATTTCTGATGAAACTATAAACTGTAATGGAGAATTTGATTACATTTTTGATGTTTGTTGACAACTTTAGTGTTCCAACCATATTTTTCTGCTTTCTGCCCTACATTTATGAAAGCTGTTAAGAAATTACAGGTGCTTCCTCATTGGGTGCTGACAGGAAGTTCAAACTAAGTAAACCTCAGCCTGGGCACTACACAACTTGCCTTAGCTCTACCTCCCAAACACAATAAACCCCCAAAATCAGTCACCCTGTCTTGTTCTGTCAGCTTTTGAATCTGTTTGAGATCCTATCCTGATCACCCCAGAAAACTTCATTATGTGCTTAATAAATCTTTTTATGCCCTCTTTGTGCATATGTGACATCATCACCCTTGACATATTGCTTCTGCAGCAAGCTACCACATATTTGTGCCTTAAATATACACAAATTTATTATCTTATAGCTCTGTAGGTTGGAAATTTCACTGGACTAAAATTAATGTGTTGACTTGGTTTCATACCTTTAAGGGAGATCAAGGAGAAAATTTGTTCCTTTGCCTTTTCTAGCTCCTGCACACCACCTGCAATCCTTAGCTGATTACTCCTTCCTCTGCATTTAAGCCAGCAATAAAACATTTTCAAATATCTCTTTGACTGTGAGCCCTCTGCTTTTCTATTCCACTTTTAAAAACTTTTACTAAATTTGTTCCATCTAGGATAATGTCGCTATTTTAAGGTCAGCTAATTAACAACCTTAATTCCATTTGTACCTTTTCCCCCTTAATCATGTAACATAACATATTCACAAGTCACAGGGATTAAGATGTGGATGTTTTTCAAGGGCCATTATTCTGTCTACCACATCTGAAACAAATTGCTTCCTTCTAGGGTAAACAAAATACAAAAATTACAAAAATATTTTACTGTTTTTGTACAGAAATTTTATAATTTTAGCTTTTATATTCAGGTCTAATTTCCAATTTTGATTAATATTTTGATGTGGTTTAAGGTAGTGATAGAGGTTTGATATTATATATTTCCAATTATTTTTCAGAATTTCAAAAATAATTAGATAATATTTTTATAAAATTATTTAATTTATATAATTATTTAATTGTTCTGGCAGTATTTGTTGAAACAACTCTTTTTCTGTGCTGAATTCTGTTGGCATCGTTCTCAAAAATCAAATGACAATTATATGAGGGTCTATTTATGAACTATATTCTCTGTCATTGATTTATGTGTCTATCCTGACAAACCCACAATGTCTTTATTATTATAAAATTTTAATCAATATTGAAATAAATTAGAGTACAACTTCTAATAATGTTGTTATTTAAATTATTTTGGCTATTTTTGTCATTTTGAGATTTCATATATATTCCAGAATAAATTTGTCAAATTCTACTCCCAAAAACATTGGTAGGAATTTAAAATCTTATTGACTCAATAGACAAATTTTGAAAGAACTGAGAGTCTAACAATATTGAGTATTCTGATCCATAAATGTATGTGTCTCTTTACTTAGATAGTCCTTAATTCTCAATAATATTTTGTAAAGTTCATGGTGCAAGTGTTATTTGCCTTATGTTACAATTATCTTTAAATATTTTTGTTATTCTTTTCATCCTATTATACAAAGATTTTTTTCAATTCACTTTCCATTCTGTTTTTGTTGCCGGTAAACAGAAAGTTGATTTTGGCATATTTCATACTAGGTTAAGATTTTTTATGGATACATCATGTTTGCTGCAAGTGAAATATAATTCTTCCACTCCAGTTGTATGACTTTTCTATATTTTTCTTACTTTATTGTACTTATTGTAATCATGTCGTCCTCTACAATGTTGAATAGAAGAGGTGAGCATAAATCTTTGACTCATTCCCAAACTTCAAAGGAACATATTAAGTTTTCACCATTACTTACTTTGACTATAAATTTTCCTTTTCTTATTAAATATATTGGATTTACATTTTTAAATAAAGTTATAAAGGTTTTAAGTGTACAATTCTATAATACATCATCTATATATTTTATTGTGTGCATTATCCAACATCAAATCCCCATCTGTCATCATATGTTTAATTCCTTTTCCCTCTTCTACTTTTCCCCTAGGTGAGTGAGATGAGTGTGGCACAGTCTCAGATGTTCCTCTTAAAGGATCCCCACACAAACTTACTCACTGATGAACTCATTCACTCTGAGCTTAAGTACTGCGACAGCAGCTTGGCAGGTGCCAGGGACATAGAGGGAAGAACTGAGTTTTATGGCCTCAGGGCAAGGGCTGGAGGAGCTGCTTGCTCCCAGAAAATGAAGCTGGTACATATCATTGTTTATCTATTAAGTCTCCCACTTCCTGGTGTGAAAACGTGACATCATATGTGTCTTCATTAACCTGGTTAACAAAATTAATTCACCCCACCCTGGCAATTCTTTGAGATCTTGTACCATCCAACTTTCAGGCACACCCAAGCCACTTCCAGTGTCTTTTCCACACAAACAGCCTGTTTCATCTCATGCTGTATAATTTTCTAAACTCTCTCAAAGTTTCACAAAACCCAAACAAGCAGTATCTAGCTTTGACTTGTCCTTTACATTTTTTCTGAGCAGCACCTGGTACAATAGACAGCTGTCCTCAGATCACAGCTTGACCTCTCAAGGCACTTCAGGCACAGCATGATTGGTGGCCATCTACAGATTGCATTGTGGCTCATGCCAGGAGTCACTGGGCAAGGTACAGCCTGCAACTAAACTTGGTCTGCAGTGGGGATTCTCCTAGAAAGCCCTAGAGCTAGCATACCTGGTGGCCAGCTTTGTACCCAGGTGTACCATCACCCAACTGCCTCCAAGGACATCATACCCAAAAGGCAGAATGGGCAAGGACCAGAGATCTGCTAAAGTGAATCCTTCTCTGTAGGGTTGGCCCCTGCACAATAGCTCATCCTCTATAGTGACAGTCAGTCCTCACAACTAATTAACACAAAGGTCAATTTCTCTCATTGACATGCAAAGAGCAACCAAGAGTCAACTAGAATAGGAGGGTACATACAACCCACATTTGAGTTGACCAGAGAGATTGACCCCTCAGGACATATACTACATAAGTCTATGAAGACTAGCAGACATAGCAGCCCTACCTAATACATAGATACAAACACAGGGAGGCAGCCAAAATGGGGAGAAAAAATAAATATGTCCCAAATAAAAGAACAAAACAAAGCTCCAGAAAAAAAAAAAAAAACTAAGCAAAATGGAGACAAGTAATCTACCAGATGCAGAGTTCAAAATACTGGTCATAGCATGCTTGGTGAACTCAGGGAGAACTTCAAGAACAAGTTAGAAACCATAAAAATGAAGATAGGAAACAAAAACAAAATCTGTCAGAAATAAAAAATACAATAACTGAAGTAAAGACTCCATTCAATGGAATCAATAGTAGATTAGATGAAGCAGAGAATCAATTCACCATTTTAGAAGATAAGGTAGCAGAAAACACCCAATCAGAACAGCAAAAAGAAAAAGCAATCCAAAAAAATGAGGATGGTTGAAGAGAGCTCTGAGACAAAATTGAGCAAGTTTTGTGCACCTAAACCACAGTAGTGAGACTTTCTTAATATTCCTGCACTTTCCTCAGGGACAGACAAGCTCAAGAATGTATCTGAGTGTCTTTGCCCTTCCTCAATAGTAGTAGACCTTTGCATGGCATTAGTGCTGAAATATGGGCAAAAGCAGTTGTTTGCCATCTTACACTGGCAGATAGTGTTAAAAAATGAAAGGTAGGGGTCCGGGCTATATTTATTTCTCCCTCATCAGCAGTTGATCTTCGCTTAGAACAGGAGTAAGGGGGTTTTCTGCTCCTGTCCCCATGGTAGAAAGTGTTTGTTCCATTTAAGAAAAGAATTTGATGCGTGGATAACATTTGTTCTTGTCATTCAATGTCAGAGATTATTCACCTCCAATTCAAACAGGACCAAGAGTGTGAATGGGGATCTTCAGAAACTCTTGATCCACCCTCAAACATTGGTAATTCTGAATACTTGTGCACTAAAAGGGGATCTCACAAATCTGTCATACCTGGGTTTCTAATCAAAGCTTGTGGAAAAGAATTTGTCAATGGATTAGATATTCCTTTTGATTGTGTCCTCTAAGGCCTGCTAATTGTCACAAAAGCTTCACTTGGCTTTTAAGAATGTGTTAAAATTGTCGGGTTTTTTTTTCATATTTGCTTTTATGGTTCTCACTTTTTTCCCTATTCTCTGTCAAATTGCAATATTTTGGTGTCATCATCTATACTCAGAGGGGTCTGATACTCTCAGAATTCAGTTTTTCTGGTTGCTTTGATACCTTAGTTCTCACATATGCTTCAAATGTATCATTTTTTCTGGTTTTTAATGTACTAACTTTCTTCATTTCAAGGGTAAGTGCTACCTGACAAATGACTGTTTAAAGTTCCTTTCAGTCTTAACATTTAGGTCCACATACAAAAGAATAATCATGAAATCAAAGTTTTGACAGAGTTCTATGGTCTCCCTGTATGATTAGAATTAAGTTTTCTTCTCAAATAATAATGACACACTTTTTTTGAAGAATCAGAAGAGCTGAGCAGAGTGCTAATTGCTTATGATGTATTACTCCTTTAATCATCAAACCAACTCCTTGAATAAAGTTGTGTTATAAACCCTAATTATATAAGAACATTGTGAAATCCTTGCAGGTACACAGCTAGAATGTTGCCAGAAGTGATTCAAGTTATTTAATTTCAAACCTGTACCCTTAATCACTAAGTAGTAAAGAATCCCCATTTAATATTCCATTCTTTTTATAGAAAAGTAACAATTTCTTTTTCTATTTGTAAGTCATGTCAGGGTCTAAAGTACAGAGATATGAAATATGTAATCACAGCAGATCTTTCAACCAAGCCTCCATAAATATGTGAACCCAGTCTCAATCTTCAGTTATGAAAACAACCCTAGTTCATGTTTTTGTATTCCTCTTTTTAATGGAACTCCTGCCACAAGTTTCAGGTTTGTGCCAGATGGTTGTAAATTAAAAAACAAATAAAAAGAGAAATAAAATATCTTTATCCTTCTACTCCCTGGCTGCATGTATCCAATAAAAACAATAGAGAGCAGATTAGTTCTGATAATTAATAGACAATTTTACCAGCTAGCATTGTTAGTTTAAGAAAAATCTGACAAGAGAGTTTTATGCAACATTAGGAAATAAATGTCTGTTTTAAAAAATAAGGGTAAATGAATTCCAAACAAAGGTGGAATTTCAAAAATATATTTCTAGAAATAAAATAGTTTAGGTCAGCTAAGTTCTAAGCCATTCATTGGTACTGGAGATTGGCTGGACATGGAGATAGTGAAAGAGGAATTTTCTTGAACCATAAAAAATGTCAAACAATTGAACTCTCTTTTTGAACTTTCTTCAGCCTTGTCAGCTTACTTTTTTCATTACACTTAAGAATTTAACAGAGAAGGGGCACAATCAATCTCTAAGAATGCCAGAGGAAAATGGATATGTCTTCATTCCTTTTGCAAATATTCTTTCTTGTTATGAGAAAGGAAAGCCATTCTGACAGAAAAAGTGAAGATTGTGTTCATTGAATCTTTTTTCTTTATACAGTTCCATATTTCTTCCTCTGTCTACCTTGTCATATTTATAGTCATTTCTTTACTTTTTCTCATCAAGCTTTTTACCTTTTTCAAATCTTTCCCATTCTTCTTAACAGTCTCTTTTCTCTATCCCTCTTCAAAAAAATATACCATATTTCATTTTTACACAATATATCCTTTCTTTTTTCTTCACTGTGACACTAATTTCTTACTTCTAAATTGAGTAATAGGAAATTGAATCACTACCTATTTCCTTCTGGTCTAAGTGAAATAGCCAAAAATCAATAACTGCAGACAGGTCAATGAAAGGTTTTGTAAGAAACAATTGATCAGTGAAATAACAGCTGGTGTGTGTGTGGCTGGGTTAGATTGGTGTTTGTGTATTTGTATGTATGTAGTATTTGTGTGTACATATGTCTGTTTGTGTTGTGAGTATGTGATAGTAAAAATACCCAATGCATAGGTAACTCATGTCACACCTTGCCAAAAATGATGACACCCTGGGTATGTTAAAGTAGATTTGTGGTAAATTGAGAAACCATATTTGTTTAAATTTAACCTGATGCATTAAAAAAAGTATTGCAAAAGTAATTCTCTAATGAGGGAAGAGGGAGTAGATTACTTATTTTGTTTACATAGTATAAGTGATAATGTAATTGCATTAATAAGATTAATTAATAACCAGTTCTTCTGTTTATTTACTGTATATAAAAATAAGTCAATCTCGTTTACAAAAACAAATAATTTGTTTCTGGTTCATTCTCTTCCATGTTGTCATTGTAAGATCAATGAAACATCTACATCTCTAATTCAATTAGCCATTAATATAGTTATGGTAAAAAGAAATTCTGATGATAATAATGACCTCACTGGATTGACTATGATGATGTTCCATTGATGGAGTTTGAAATGTTATTATAATCAGAATTAAAAATGTTTGCCTAAATATTAGATTCAGTCCAGCATGCAGAAATTGTCATGGCTTTGTTTATGTTTTTTAAAATATGTTTTAAATGTAACTTCTGGAATGCTTTGATTTGTAAGCAACATTTTTAAAGTGCAATTTTCTAGAATGATGCTGAAAAGTTACATTAAAAAGAAAACCCCTGATTCAAACAGCATCACTTCTGCCAAAGTCCATGACATCAAACCTAGATTTAATACCTGACCTAAATACTGTTTGCACCTCTCCAAAAATATAATCTTATTCAGCCATTTTGAAATTTTCTAGTCAACACAAAAGAAGTAATCTGCCATATGAGCCTTCTCCATTCTGCACAGAAAGAAGAGGAGACCTTCATGATAAAATCCTTGCTATTTCCTTCCCTTTGAAAAAGATGTTCCAGTCTACATATAACCTTTTCTTTTCCTTTGTTAATAATTTCTTGCCCCATCTTCCATTTAAAACCTTCCATACTGTACAACCCTTTGGGTGGGCCCCTTGTAGTTGTTAGATGGGATGCTGTATGATTAATGAATCACTTAATTAAACCATTTTGATATTCACATTTACCAGGTGGAATATTGTTTTTTGAACAGATAAACATGCTCGTTCCAATAAATATTGCAATAAAATTAATAAATGGTATTTTCTTTGGAAACTGAAAGCAGATATCAAGCAATGTGTGTGTTTTAGTGCAAAATCACTGGTTGGTGTTTCTAATCTTCCAGTCTAATTTTAAAACACCCTTACTGAACCAGGCGCTCTTTCTAAGAGATATTTTCATAAACTTGTCTATCTCAGGAAAAGCAAGCATGAGTGAAGTAAGAAGAATGATGATAATGTTCTCATATTTTTCTTTGAAGAAATGATGAAGAACCAAATGCAGTAGAACTAAATAAGCCCTTTGGAAACTAAAAGCAGTCACATCCCTTATTTGATGCCACACAAATGTTTCAACATGGAGAAAACAAACAGACAACAAAAAAACTACCTTTATATTGTGAGCAATTTTTTTCTGGTAGAGAAGTACTAAAAAACTTCTTTCAGAACAACACTATATATATATATATATATATATAAACAACCACAACTGAAATATTTGGCAAAGTTATCCTATCATAATGACTTCTAGGTAAAACTCAATACTAGAATTTATCTTTGTGTGGTAAGGTATATATCAATCAAGTAACTAACAGAGAAACCAAGCAGTATAATTAGAATATAAATCACATTCTGATTTGTTTTAAGAACTAATTTCTAGGTAACTTGGTACTAAATATAATGTGGAGACAAAATGTGGATATCAAGTTATCCAGAAAGGTTGAAGAAAGTCATTTATTTTTCTTTGATAACATGGAGAGAAACATAATAGTTTTACAAATTACAGTGTTTAAAATAGATAGTAATGTGAGAAAAAGTGAATATATATTCTCTTTGTCTATAATTGCTGAAATGTGACCTGAATGTGATAAATTTCATAATTTTAAAAATCTCTATCTTTAAAGTATTTGGTAGGACTTGAATCTGCACAAGTTATAAATAGAAACAAATATTAAAATGTAACTTTATTATATTCCTGAAAAATACTCTCCAAATCTCTAGCTGTCAATCTAGTTGGCAATAATCTCTAATAATCATTATAAAAGTGGTGGAGAAAAACTATATTAATCAAAGCATGATCTAAGATACTGTTCTAGTTCCATCCTCTAAATATTCATAATCTTCTATTTTTCTTCCACTGGAGACATGGACAATTCAATGTGACCAAGTAAAAAAAAATGAATCAAGTAGTTTTTTTCTTAGTTCACTGGATTGAGCAAATTTTCAATGGAAATGCACATTTATTTTTAAACTGAACTAATTTTAAAACTGAAATAAACCACCAATAATTTGCTCTCTAAAGAAAACCACTGTCAGCATTTTAAAAAGATATTCTTTGTTTTATTACAATATATGTGTATGTGTTTGTGTAATGAAATGAAGCTTATGAGTATTACGTTATATACAGTAGACTGTCTTTTAATCAGAACTCAAGCCATTGACACTTTTAAGCAACTGACATTCTTTTGGTGGTTGTTTGAGATTTTGCTGGTTGCTTGAGAGTGCTGGTGGATTGAGTTTTAGTTTCTGGAGAGTCTACTTAAATTTTCCCATAATCTACCAATATCTGCAGGTACCAGTTTACTGAGAGTTTACTGTATAAGTTCACTTTTACAACCATGATTTAATTATATCATACAAACAACTTTTATACCTTTAAAAGACATGTCAGAGTAAATATAGCTTGTCCATCTTTATATATTACTAAATTTTCACCTATCACTTCAATTCTATAGTTATATATTGGTCAAATATTTAGATATATCATCAATTATTTAACCTATTTACTATTTTTAGAACTGTAAATGACTTGTAGGTTTTCACTACTAGAAACAAAACTGAAGTATACATCTTTATTTTTGAAGTATACATCTTAACAGTAGTTTAGGATACATTTTCAGAAATAAAATTGAAAGGTATATTTAATAAAATTAAAGACATTTCTAAATTTTATAGATTTAAAATGAGTTAAATTAATAATATAATTATAAATTGAATTTAGACAACACATCAGAAAACTGGCCAGAGATGTACTCTCTCTGGTGATTGCCTCTGATGATTTGAAAATTAACTGTAGATAAATTGTATTTAAAGTTGAGAAGAGTCATTAATAGTACAGGATTGTCATCCTTTGTTAAACTACTTGAATCCCTGTACTCAACCAATTAGTACACAAATATATTCAGTGATACAAATTGTACTACCTGTCAGACAAGCCAATTTAGACTGGGAAATTTTCTCACCATGTTCTTCCTAACATATATGTGTATAATACTTTGTCTGGTCCTGTCTATTGCTTTGGGGACCAAAGAAAAAGTTTAATTTATTTTCTACATAATAGATAAATTTATTTCATGGGGGTGTGGTTACCTTTATTTTCTTCTCTTTGTTTTGTTTTGTTTTGATTTGATTTGTTTTGTCTAACTTTATATGATTTCAAATCCTATCAGAGCCGAGTAACTTTTCTCTTCACACATTGATTTTTTAAATATGGCACCTACAAATAAAAGCAATACTCCATATATAAATTTATATTTCTTTTATCAGTGTAACTATCTGATTATTAAGTTAAACTAAAATTTACTTTACTAAATCTCTTCTCCTTCAACATGATTTTTAAAAATCTATATATCTCTAGTTGTACTCTGTGCCTGTTTGATCTTACTCTCTGTGTCTCTCTTTCTCCCCCTTTCTTTTCTGTTTTTGTTGTTGTTGTCATTGTTGTTTTGTTTTGTTTTGTTTTGTGGAATGAATTATAAAGTCAGTGAATAGAAATACAAGAGTGTGTACTCACTAAAGGGTATCCCAGCTTTTATGAAAAATGTCGCTTTTTCTTAGCTACCTTATGATATTTAGGACCACAATTTCTATACTATTTTCCATAAACTTTAAATGTTATATCTGCAAAATTTTTAAAGAAGTATTAAATTATTTAATATCCCAATGAATTATATGGTATTTTTGTTGCCTTCTAACTGCCAACTCGTCTGTTCACCCAATGCATTCCCCATGACATCCTAAGGCAGGAGCTAAGCACGGAGGCCATGGAGGCATAGAATATCTAGGAGACAGAACTGACCCTCTCTCAGGGGTGCTGTTCCTCCTTTACTCACACACCTCACATCACCCTTTATGGCCCCAGAGGATGGCTGGTTAGTCAATGATGGGTAAGATTTCTCAAGAGAGGAACAACCTAAGACAGGCACAGCCATATAGGGGTCATCAGGAGAGAGCTTGGGCTCAGCAGAGGTGAGGCATAGACCCTCACCCTCTCTGAGATTACTCTCCTACCTCCTGGCTGCCTTGTGTCCCACTCTGCTCCAGTGGTGACCTGGTAGAATGATATTGGTCACGCTTTCTTAGATGACCTGGATACTAAGTCAACCCCCTGGGATGTTTTCAGTATACTGAGTCCTTGGGGTTATGTGTTCTCATAGAGACACAATACATGTTGGAACACAATGGGGACTTTCAAGAAAAGCAGTTTGCTAGGCAACGTAACTCACAGACCATGGAAAAACCAGTTTCACTTCTTTGTATGTCCACCAATAAAAGCTACGTGTTGGCCTGGTTTGGGGCTCTCAGTCCTTGAGACTGGAGTCCCTTGAGCCCACTTATAACATTCTTGGCTGTCTTTTTTCACTTTGTGTCACCCTTTTTGTTTTCCCACAGCTTGTGTCTTGCTGGATATGACAGTTTTTAATATAGCAACAAATAATACACATAAAATGAAGATCGTGTCTGTAAATTCATCTAGATGAGCGGTTCTCAACCTGTGGGTCATGACCCCTTTGGGGGTTGAACGACTCTTTCACAGGGGTTGCCTAAGATAATCAGAAAACACATATCAGATATTTACATCACAATTCATAACAGTAGCAAAATGACAGTTATGAAGTAGCAACAAAAATAATTTTATGGGGGTCACCACAACATGAGGAACTGTATTAAAGGGTTGTGACATTAAGATGGTTGAGAACCACTGCTCTAGACATTTTCCATCCTGTGAAAAAGTCCCTGATTGACTATGTTTTATGCTATCTCATTTCCATTCTGAGATTTGAAATTTTCCATCCCTTTTGTTCATTCAATAAATATTTACCTCAATAAACCAACTTTGCAACAGGCTTCTAGGTACTGGGAATTAATCAGTAAACATAATGACTCAATATCCCTATACTCACAGAACTTGCAACCTAGTAGGGAGAAATATAATAAACAAATAGTTTAAATTTATAGTTTGTCCTACGGTGATAAAGACTTGGGAAAAAAACTGAACAGGGAGAAGCATTAGAGAAAGTGAAGTTCAGGGTACAATTGTTAATAGAGTGTTCAAGTAAGACTTAACTGTCAAGGTGTCATTTGCCTAAAAATCGGAAGGAAGGAGAAGGGAAATTAACCATATAATTAATTCAGCATCCAAGGCTTAGGAAAGTTCCAGTGCATAGTGCATGAAGTAGGTGCTTGTTTGGCAGGAAAACCAGTATGATGCTGGAGAGAATGACATGCATGATTTCAGAACTCGCAGACTAAAGATTCACATTCCTGTAGGTGACTTCCTATGGCTCTTGGGCTTTTTGCAGGTGACATGGGAATCTATAGTTTGAGAAGCAAAATGACATTATCAGTCCCATATTTACATCTTTATTGAGCTGTAATTGACAATAAAATTGTAAGATATGCAAAGTATACAACATGATGATTTGATGTGTGTATGCATTATGAAAGGATTCCCTCCATTAAGTTAATTAACACATCCATCATCTTACATAATTACCCATGTTTACTCCCTTTTTTGTGTGAGAAGTCATTTTTTAAAAGAATGCTCTGGTGCTGTTCTCTTGAGAATAGTCTATAGGCTTGTAAGGGTAGAAACTGATGCAGTGACAGTTTAGTGTTATATTTTTGCAGCATTTCTATGCTTGGAATTTATCTTGCCAGGTATTACTTTATGTTGCTACTTATTTATGGCTGCATAAAAATCCTTTTCCCCAATTATATCACATGGTATTCTGTGGTTTTCTTCTACATTATAATTGATGAAAGACATAGTCCCCTTGAAGAAAGTCAAATGACAAAGGTAAGTGGCAAGGTAATTAGAGACTCCTATGTTTTATTAGCTTTATGTCTTTCTGTAGTACACAAATATTAGTAAACCTATTTTTCAGAAGGTGAAAAAGAGGAACATCTAAAAGTATCCAGTCCAAAAATTTACAATATCAGAATTATTTTTCTCCATAAAAAACGTGCTTATACTTTTTCACAGATAAAAACTATTTTCATCTGTACATTTATTTCTTACTACTTTTTCTGATATTTTGTTTTTGTTTATAGCCTTTTTCCTACAAGAGAGAATTAGGATGTAGAGTCATGTGAGGTATTGAATTGAGCTCTGAAGTTCATACATGGTAGGTGAACTGATGGAGATTAATTGCTTACTGACACTGTCACGGCTGAGCACTCAGGATGTTTTAGCTTTGCTGGTTTCATTAAACCTGTAGTAAGAAAAACATTTGGGCTATTGGAAAATTACTCATGCACCTGAGTAAAAGGGAAAGGATGTGAAAAACAAAATTAGAAGCAAAACCAAGAGATTATATGTTGTTTCATTGTAAGAGGCAGTTTAAATGATATAGAAGACCCTTGGAAATTATCAAATATTGATTATTTCAAAATTTTTTATTCATTTTACCAAATATGTTTTAAGCATGTTTCTCATATTCAAATCTGTGCTTTGCACATGGGAAGTGAAAAGACTGTAAAATAACATTATAATTACAGCACAGAAGTCAGATATTTTTGTGTTTAAATGCAGCCTCTGTCATTCAATAATTGTAGTCCCTTGTAAATATTACTTAATCTTTGTCTCACTTCTTCAGCTATAAAATGGAAATAATACTAATAAAATCTACTTCATTTGGATTTGTAAGATGTAAAAATAAATAATACACATGATGAGCAGAATCAGTGCTCAAAAATGTTATGTGTGCTATTGTTATTATTAGTATTAGTATTATCTTCATATATGGCATGTCCTTGCTTCAAGGAGTTTACAGTCTACCCTGAATTTAAAAACTAAAGACTTTCAAAGTTATTGTAACATGTGTAGCAAAATCATTAGTTCTGTAGATATTCAGAATAAGAAGGGGTGAATAATGGGGTACAATGGCCAAAAGAGGACATAAAAGACTTAAATATAAACTAATTCTTAAAGAATGAATTATATTAGGACTATGGTAGAAAGAATGCAGTCCAGGCAAAAATGGTAACTCATAAGCAGAAGAAACATGTGTGAAGTTGAAAAAGTTATGATGAGTTTGCACATTTCATAAGACAGGGAGAAAATAAGATCATATATTAGGGTATGCTTATCCTATGAGGAACACCATGGGCTGCATGGGTACTTTGAACATGAAAAAAAAATAAAGGAGCAATTGGAAGATTTTGAACAGAAAACCAACATCATGAAAAATACTTTAATGTTCATAGCATGGCATCAAGAGTATTAGAAAGGTGAGTAACTGTACTTTGAGTAAACAGCTCTGAGATTGTCTCAATAAAAATGTTGCCAGGTATAAGAAGCCTATGCTACAATGAAGGCAGAGGTACTAAAGATTAGAAATATCTTTAAAAAGAATTCTTTGCAGGCCATAATGACTGGCAAATATAGAGGGAAAAGATCAAGAAAGACTGGAATGAGTGGAAGCGGGTCCAAAATTTTAAACACAAATACCCTAGAAAATGTTGATAGACACTGGGAAGATATGAGGAGTTAGTGGAAAGCAAAAGAGTAAAGTATCACATCCAGAAGAGAATGGAAATCCAATTAAGTATAATTAAAACCTATGACCATAGTGAAAAATTTTTTATCATATTAAGAAAAGAATTAGACAAAATATTTATTAAGTACCTTAAATTCTCTTATTTAATCCACTTTTCTTCTTTCTGTACCTACTCTCTGTATATAAGCTAAATCACCACCATACATGCTCTCATACTCATATTTCTATGCTCAGAGCTGATTTCTGAGATTTAGTGCTTTATATCTAACTTGAATACCCAGATAAAATGTTCCACTGGTACCTCAAACTCAGTACTTCTTAAAATTAATTCATTGGCATCCTCTTACTCCTAGATCTGTTTTCCTTGTATCGTAAATGAAGCTATCAAATTAGCAATCTGAGTCTTTCCTAGTTCTTTTCACCTCATATTCAATTCATCTAGTTCAATTATTTGTCACAAAGGAGTGTATGAAACTTGTCTCTGTTGCTTCCATCTTATATTTTTTAATTGGACTAATTTCCCATTAGCTCCCCTCTAATCCATTTTCTACATTACAATCCAAGTTGATCTTTATATAACAAAAAAGCAAAATACGTAATAGTTTTCCTGAAAATTCTCCAGTTATTTACCCTACCCTATCACATTATAATTTCTGGTTATCTTACCTATATTAGCCTCTAGAGAATAAAATCACAAGGTCAAGTCCATGCCTTTCTGTCATATTTCTAATATTTTTCCAAAACTTAACTTAGGAGCTAGCACATATTAAGTGTTCAGTAAGTATATATTAAATTACCAAGAGAAAAAAAATATATGTGTATGTCAGAATCAGCCTTAATTGGAAGAAGAGTATTTAGATGACCTCTAAAGTTCCAGTAAATTCTCATTGAAACACTGGTATTTGTAATAAATGAAATAAAGGTAGAAGAAAACTATCTTTATAAAGTATATATTTCATTTCACTGTTATTTCATTACATGTATTGGTTGATATCCACAGAGGATTGAAATAAATATATTTGCTATTTTTTTTTTCTGAAAATTGGCTCTTATGGAATTTCAAAACAAAAGCACAGATGGAAGGAGCAGATATAATGCTTTGCACTGAATGGATACAACCAGTTATGTTTTTCAAGTTCTTGAGCTTGCTCTTCACCATTTTTGTTAAAATGGTTGTGTTGGCTTAGGGAAGGTAATGCTGATAATCAAGTTTATTAGATGTGTATATAATTAAAGTTAATAGTCCTTGAGCAGAGTTCTGAGGACCCTTCAGTTGAGGAAAGGGGATGAGATTTTAAAGTTTAGACTTTATTAAATTTCTCTTGGTTATTTAGATACATTTTGTATTTTCTTTTTGTTTCATGTAGGTTTGAAGGTACTTTCAAATAAAGTGCTACTATAATTACATCTATAACTTTCTTTTTTATTGCCATTACATATACATTTATAAAATGTCCTTCAAAATTTTCAAATATATATCTAATGCATGTAGAACATATGAAAAATTTTTAATATTTAAATTAATACTTAATTCATTAAGAATGTTAAATTTAATATAATTATGAATCAAAATATCTAAATTTTAAAAGCACAATTTAGGACATATCCTGAAGTATTTAAAATTTTACTAAAATTTATTTTAATGCCATTTTGTAAAATTAAAAATAAATAAATTCTATTTAATGGTAATAAAAAATACATGGAATTTCTCATGCAAGAGTAGTCCACCATATCCATCTTGTGAGGCTGC
The DNA here is from genome assembly GCA_004026885.1 of Lyroderma lyra. Taxonomy (NCBI): domain Eukaryota; kingdom Metazoa; phylum Chordata; class Mammalia; order Chiroptera; family Megadermatidae; genus Lyroderma; species Lyroderma lyra. The sequence goes on along the minus strand of PVJL010002512.1, from coordinate 13,470 downwards.
AGGAAACATTAGATTCAGACTTTTCAGCTCCACTCCACTTCCTCACAAATGTGGCTAGATTCTGGGAGATGCAAATAGTACCAATTAATTATTTAAGATGTCTGTGGCATTAGGCTATCAAGATATGTCGATAGAAGGTAGGATTCCCTTTGTTCCTGGGCATGATATTTTTAGTACTTCATTACACTCTGGGGACCATAGATATTCTCTCTTCATTCCACATGTGGGGGATGGAAAATTCTGTGAGGTTATGTATGCTACTCATAATATCTGTCTAAACGCACTTCATTTGACTATCAGAAAATTCTACATGGGACCAAGATTATAGGTTTGCCTGTACCATCTGTCTGTCACACAGAACCCTTTACCCTTTGACTTTTCCTCCCTCTTGACCAGCAAATCTTTATTTGTAATTGGATTTGGGGTAGAATGGCAAGCCCTATCATCTTCTCTTGCTTCTTTCAAATATTTTGTTTTCTAGAAATTGAATCCTCTTAGTTCTAATAAGAGTTTATGAAAACAGAACTCACAGCAATCAAGCTTCTTTGAGCTTATTGCCATACAATATGCCTTCTCCTTGGCGAGAATATAGAGCCTCGTCCTAATTACCGTACTGGTAGACTCTTAACCAGAAGTACGTATTTAGAGTAGGGGAGAGTAGAATGAATTAATATTCATAAATATTTTGTTAATGTGTTTCAAAATAAGATAAGGTTTAAATATATTTTTAGATAAATCATGTACTTTCTGATTTAATCCAATCCTCCCAAACACTATTTTCTTAAAAACAATTGCGTCATTTATTTATTTTACGTGTTTGTCCTTGTATGCTTGTAGGTAATAGGGTTTAAAATATTATGCTGTGATGTAACTATCATTAGAGAAAGTAATATGTAGAAAATTTAGTATGCATAAGAATTATTATAACCTTATTTCATAATTCTACTTTATTCATTTAGAAGCACAATCTCTAAAATCAATGATTTTCAGCCATGGAGTTTTATCGTAGAATAGTATATCAGAATCTTCCGAGTTCATATTCTGAAAGACATACCGTAATGAAACATCGCTGGGCTGAATGGGGATACATTTACAGTCACAATATTACCTTTCATTTCCCTATACTTCTTTTATGAGAATTTCATAGGCTCAAAACATAATAATTAGAAATAATCTACATCCATTTATTTATCATCTAATTATCTTTCATCTAACTATATCATCTATTGTCTATCTTTTTAACCTATTCATCTGTCTTTAAGTAGGAAGCATTAGATGACCTGAGATAATTTAGAGTTTTAATAGATAGAAGATCAACAGCTGTACATTAAAACAATTCTGTTTTAACGGAATAGCTGAAATTAGTGATCTCATTGTGATGAAAAGAATGATGCTAACAAAAATTTCAGAAGTAGATGTTAAAAACCCTATCTATTTTTTCTCATTTCTTTCAAATCACCTTCTGAAATTAAAGGGAGAAAAACATCAGCTATTATATTTTATTATTACCAATAAAGCCAATTTGGCTTTTGACTAAAATTCAAATAAATTCAAATTTCTAGACCAGGTTCCTTGTACACATATATACATTTATATTAAGGTTCATGAATATGAGGATTCTTTATTCATTTGCTAATCCCCAGTGCCAAAAATAGTGTCTAGCACATAGTATGCATTTAATAAATATTTGTTGAATAAAGACATCCATGTGTTTTATTGTAAACAAATGGAATACTGTAACAATATAGGTAGGGATGCAGATGTATAAAAACTAAATAGTTTGTGTGTTCCAGTGTGTATACTCATATGCTTATAAAGGAAAACAAAGCTGATTTAAAGTTTTTATGTTTTAATTAAACAAGTAAAATATAAAAGCAGGTTTGTAAATAAACATTTAAACATACTGTACATCAATTCTACTCTCATTCCTTATGAGTAGCAGCCACTGATTTCACTTCAGTGTCATTACCCTCAGTCTTTCTCTAAGCATTTAGAAACTGCTATGTTCAAATACAATATATTAGATAATACACCATACATTCAATTCTGTAGGACTGGGGAGGGTATTTGTGTACATGAAATGTTTCATAATATTTTCATCAACCTGAAACTTCCTTTTACTTTCAATAATATGTTCTAGAGATTCATCAATAATGGTATAAATATCTACCTTATTTTAGAAACCCCATGGCATGCAAATGCCATTGTTAATGTAGTATTTCTCTAATACCTATGCACATTGACATTATATCTAACATTATGTTTCTGCAAACCATTAGAATAATAAACCTACATTTGTACAACTTTATGTGCATAAATTTCTGTAGGTAAAATTTTCAAAACTCTTATTCCTAAGGTATAGGAATATAGGTACATTTTTAAATGTACATCCAAATTATCCTCCAAAGAACCTGGACCATTATAGTTTCTTACTTTTCAGGAGAACTATTTTTCCCCCTGTTGCTAATCATTATTTTAAATAAAAATTTAAATTAAACTTGTGCCAAGTTAATAGGTTATCTTATTTCAATGATTTAATTACCATTAAGGTTAAACACTTGTTAAATTATTTTAGATGCATATTAAGCCCAAGAAAAATATTTTGTTGTTATTTTATTATTTGGTACTCATTGATGTATTTGATTTGGAAATATCATATTCATAGTTTTTGGATTTATATTTGCAAGTGAAAATATTTCTATTTTTATTTTCTTAAACTGTCCTTATCTAATTTGGGTACTGAGAACACACTAGCCTTGTAAAATAAAGTAATTCCCATAACAAAATATGTGATATCGAATGTATTTGTCCTTTCATGGTTTGATGAAACTTGACTTTAAAACTGTTCCTGTTGTGTTTTCTGTGTTTAATTTGTAAGCATTTGGCTGTGAAACAGGTGATTTTTAAATATCAATTTAATTTTCTTACCTAAATTTATTCTATAATATTTTCTATTTATTCTGATAGTTTAAACATTTATAAAATTTCCTGGGTTTTCTTATTTGTTGTTTTAAATCACTAATAAAATTTAACTGTGATTTTTAAATCAATGGTGTATCTACAGTTATGTTTATTTTTAATAGTCATACTACATTGCATTGTTGTGGACATTAAACAATATTTCTGGAAGTTTACATTATAAAATTTTTCAAAGAACCAGTTCTTGATTCTGTTTATTATAACTTGTTTAATTTCTCTATTTCATTTCTGCTAAACATTTTGTAATGAAATACATGTATAATAATTGTGCAATATAAGTCATACAAATGTATGTATTTCAATATCATCTTGTAATTTGGTCTGATTTTGCTTACTATAGTAGTAAGTAGCTCAATATTTCTAGCTTAAAATATATCAGTAGTTATTATAATTTTGTCTTTCTCATTGAATTTCAGATCTTTTGAAGGCAGGAATTAAATATATCTATATTTAGTGCGTAGCAAAATACTTGAACATAGTAAATTCTCAATATGTTTTTTGAATGAAGTGAATGAATAACATTAACAAATTGTATAAATTTTACTTAAAAAATACTCTTTCTGTGAGATTTTAAATATATTAAGATTTTATATATTTAATCTTACTATATAGTAACATTTTTGATGAAATGTTACTATTCATATTTCAGCCCTACTATATTCTCTGACATAAAGCCAAAAAATTCCATGTTATACAGCCAATTTTTTTATTTGCTACCCCGACTCCACCTATTCACACAATTCATTTATGTTTGTGGCACATTTTACTGAAAGCTTAGGGTAATGTAAAGTTTTTGCATGCAGCAACATTAACAGCTTTAAATAAGTAAAAAAGAAAAATTGTTAAACCCAACCCATATGACATCTGTTCATCAGCTCAAGTGATTTTATATATTTTAGTTCATTTGATTCTCACAACAAACTCATGAAGTAGATTCTATAATGATTGTGTGTGTGTGTGTGTGTGTGTGTGTGTGTGTGTATAAAGAAACTGAAAAACAAAGTTAAAGTGGAGGTCACACAGCTAACGAGTGTCATGCTGGGATATAAAATATTCTTTTTCCTAAAAGATTTTGGAATATAGTCTTTGATTTTGCCACCATTTGGAATTTTTCCTTGGTTGACTTTTCCCAAAATGACAGCCTCCTACTATGTTTTGTTATCCACTCTCTCCATTATTCTCCAGTCTCCTCTCTACTCTCTTCTCTCTCTATCCCTGAATATTTTTTCTGATTATATAGAACTTAGTTGTGTCTTCTTTGTTCTATCTCCCTCCATACATCAGAGATTAAGTCTACACTCAACAGTACTTAAAAATTTATTTCCTATATAAAGGAGATTCTCTGCCTGTGAGGATTTAGGCATTAGCTGTTAAAATAAAAGTATTGTTTCTACCTATAATACAGAGGTATAACTCAAATTGTTTTATTCAGGGCCTAGTTAACTATATTGCTTTAAAATACCATAATATAGGTACCTGAAAAACATTTTGCTTCTTTAACTTTCTGGGAATTTGGGAAATATGGTTGTTATAAAATGTATCAGGGCTTTTGTTTCCTAGATGTCTAATACACACACAAACTCTTGGAAAATTTCAAGTAACATACATGTCCATTCATACTGGCATTACCCAAAAGAATATGAGAATTCTTTGTGTTTCATCTGAATATCTTTAAAGTTATTATCCATAAATTCTAATCATATATAACATTAACAATTTTTCCATTAAAATAGCTCTAAGTGTGAATAAGGAAATAGAATTTTTAATACTGGCACAGGTATGTTTATTGACCTGTGTGGAAGAACTTTGGTTTTTATCGCTGCAAATGTATATGGGTGTAGTTAAATTTTATGATGGATACTAATGAGATTCTACACTGGGACAAAAACAAAACAAAACAATACTTTGTTAACAGAATATTTCAGAATAACTAGGACTGAATCATGTGTGGTTGTTTCTCTGTACTAAGTAGAAAATACCTTCATTTGATCCAGAATGAAAACACAGGAGAAAAAAACAAAGAGGGCTGGTCATGAACAAGGCCAGATTATAACACTAAGCGAAGTCTGACTTATACTTAATGCTTCATAGTTTTCTTTTCTGATGTGCACTTCGCATAAATGTTGATCTCACCCTCAAAGTGAATAACTAAGTTAGCATTCTCTTCATTCAGACAATGCAGGTTAATGTCTTAGTAGGTATCCTTCCTTAGTTTCCTTCATGTTCATATGTGTGTGTGTGTGTGTGTGTGTGTGTGTGTGTGTGTGTGTGTGTAGGTGTGTGTATACATATATATGACATAGATATAGTTATAAACCTATGTATAACTATATAAGTTTTTGTCATAATTTGCTCTTTCCAAAATGAAGTTATTTTATGAACACACTTCTGTATTTTCCTTTTTATAAAAGATTTTACAAGATCTGACCCATTCCTACTTCCAGCCTGTTAATCTGTAGACTTCTAATTCACTCTTGTTAATAATTGCAGTTGTATGTTATTCCATGGTAAGCATGTAACATAATTTATTTAACCATTTACTATTACTGATCATTCATTGTATTTCAGGGTTTTTTCTGCCACAATAGACAAATATCTTTGAACATGTAACCTTTCCAACTAATGTATTTATTTCTGAAAAATGAATTTCAAAGAGTAGAGTCCTTGTTAAAGGGGTGAACATTGTTTCACTTAAAGGATGTTGCAAGAATTCTTTCCTAAAAGGATGTAAAAGTTTAATTTCTACCAAGTGTATGTAATAGTATATCTTCCCCTGCATCATCAACTGTGTGTAGTTTAAAGTTTTTCCCATCTAAAATGCATTAAAAAATCTCATTATTTCAATTGTATTTTCCTTAATTCTAGTGAGTTTGTTCATCTTTTTATGTTACTTTATAATTTGCTGTTCTGAAATTCAATATACATGTGCATTATACAATTTTATATTGGCTTATCTATCAATTTTCAGGCTACAATTTCTCATTTTATATTACATGGATTATACCTTTGTCATTTTTGCTGCACATTTTTAAAAAACCTATCATTTTTGTTGACTTTGTATGGTATGTTTTACCATGCAGAGTCTTTTCATGTTTGGATAGTAAAATATGTCCTTTTTACCTCATGGGTTTTGTGTTTTTAGCATTCCCTACCATAGAGTATGCACCACTGATTTAGGTTTTCTACTTTAATCCATCTGGAACTGATTGTGTATATGGTTCAAATAGTACCACAATTTCTCAGTCTTTTAAGTGGATAGCCTATATCATTTTATTTCTAAATAGGCTATCTTTTCCCCACTGAATTGAAATCTCATATTCCTCATATATTAGAATCTAATTTGGAGGAATCTGTTTCAGGATAGTATGTACAGTCAGTTCTAGAGGTCACTGGTTTTAGAGCTATGTTCTGATAACTAAAAAGGACACTAATGATCCATCACTCTATTTCTTCACATTTTTAAACTGTCACCAGCATTTATCTTTCCACATGACTTCTAAGAAGAATAAATTCTGTTTAAAAGAAAAGGTATTTTAATTACAATTGTTTTTGTTTTTTGGGTAGTTCCCTGGCCGGGAATCGAACCCAGGCTGTGACATTGAGGGTGCCAAAGCCTAGCCACTACACCACCAGGGAAGGAACCCTGTAGTTACAATTGTTTTTAGCTTAAATGGCACCAAATTTAGTTAAATCTTATAGTAATGACATTATTTTCATGTCCAAGGAAATTATAAACAGTATGACTTTTCACTTCTTAAAACCATTAATAGTTTCCTGTCACTAGAATTTATACCTTTCTTTATAAGTCCTAGGATCTTATTAAATTTAACCTTTAAATATAACATTTTTCAACATCATAAAGGCATTGCTAAATTTAGTATATATTTTGTATTTTTTCAGTTTTATTGATATATAATTGACATATAAAATTGTATGAGTTTAAAGTATACATTGATGATTGATACATATTGCAAAATGATTACCAAAAAACTTTCATCACCTCACATAATTTTTTTTTTGATGTGGTGAGAACATTTAAGATCTGCCCTCTTATGAACTTATTATACATCAAGTTGACAATGCACTGTAGAATTGTATGCCTGAAACCTATGTAATCCTTGCTAACAGATGTCACCCCATTAAGTCTAACAATAAAAATGAATTTAAAAAAAATAATAACTTTCAAGTATATCGTACAGTACTGTTTTCTATATGGCCCATGCTCTGTATTAGATTCCTAGAACTTATTCATATTTAACTAGAAGTTTGTACCCTTTGAGCAATATCTCCTGATTTTCCCACCCTCTAGCCCCTGGGAACCACCATCCTACTACTCTCTGTTTCTATGATATCAATGATTTTAGATTCCACATATAAATTAGATCATACTGTATTTGTCTTTTCTATTTTATATGGTGAAATATCCACGAATTCCATCCATGTCATCATAAAAGCAAGGTTTTCTTCTTTCTCAGGGCTGAATAATATTCCATTGTGTCTGTGTGTGTCTGTATGTGTATGTGCATATAGATATATAGTACATCTTTATCTATGCATGGACACTTAGGTAATTTCCATACCTGGGCTATTATGAATAATGCTGCAATGAACACGAGAATACAAGTATCTTTTTAAAATGATGAATTATTTTATTTTATTATTAAATTTGTTGGGGTGATATTGGTTAGTAAAATTCCATAGGTTTCAAATCCACATTTCTATACTTCATCATCTGTGTATTAGATTGTATTCTCACCACCAAGAGTCAGTTCTTCTTCTATCACCATATATTTGATGCCTGCTACCTCTTCCACTATCCCTGTCTCTCCTTACCCTCTGCTATCCACTAACCTATTGTCTGTGATGAATTTTTGCTTCTTTGTTTGTTTTTCTTATTCCTTTGCTGCTTTCAGTTTTATATGATAATTTCATTTTCTTTTACTATATACCCAGAAGTGACATTGCTGAATCATATGATAGTTCTATTTTTAATTTTTTCAGGACTCTACATACTGTTTTCAATAGTTGTTACATCAACGTACATTCTCACCAACAGTGTTGAAGGGTTTCCTTTTCTCCTCGTGCTTGTCAGCATTTGTTATCATTTATCTTTTCAATTGTAGTCATTCTAACATGTGTAGGTGACATTTCATTGTAGTTTAGATTTACATTTTCTTTTCTTTCTTTTTTTTTGCTTTTTGGTATGTGGGTAGCTCCCTAACCAGGAATCGAACCCAGGCTGCAGCGCTGACAACGCCAACTCCGAAGCCTTAAGCCACTACACCACCAGGGAACTCCCTACATTTTCTTGATTAGTCACATTGAGCAGTTTTTCATGAACCTGCTCACTATTTGTATGTTTTCTTTTGGAACATGTTTATTAATGTCCTTTCCTCTTTTTTAAAATCATATTCTTTTTTTCCTATTGAATTGCATTAATTCTTATATATCTAAATATTAACCCCTTAATAGATGTTTTTAAATATTTTCTTCCATTCTGTAGTTTGCTTTTTTATTTTGTCTATTGTTTCTTTTAAGTAAAGAAGGTTTTTAGATAGATGCATTTCAACTATTTTTATTTTGCTTTTACTGTTAGGGTAATAATATCCAAAAATATTATTGCCAAGACGAATGTTAGAAAGCTCTTTTCTCATGCGTTTCTCTAGAAGATTTGCAATTTTGGATTTTTCACTGCCTTGGTTAAAAGTAGTTAATCCATTTGAGTTTATTTTTGTAAGTGGTGTAATACAGGAGTTTAATTTTTTTTTCTTTTGAATCTGAATGTTGTTTTCCCAATACAATTTATTAGAGACTATTATTCTCCATGGAGCATTCATTGGTCCCTTATCAAATATTAGTTGACCATGTAGGCAAGGGTTTAAGTTTATTTCTGCACCCTACATGTCCATCAATGAATGAATGGAATTATTATTCAGCCATAGAGATGAAATATTGTCCTTCATGATAAAATGAATGAAACTTGAGGGTACTACAGTAAGTGAAATTAGATGAAAAGAACAATAAAACCATATCATTTCACTAACATGTACAATATAAAACAAAAATGAAAACAATAAACATAAAAACTCCACAAACGCTTAAAAACCGACAACAGATTGGCAGTTATGAGGGTAAGGAAAGGTTAAATGGGTAAAGGGGGTCAAATATATGGTGATGAATGGAAATTAGATTTTTGGTGATAAACACATTACAGTGTACATAGATATCAAATTATAATCTGCATCTGAAATATGTATAATATTATTAACCATGATTACAAGTAAAGCAGCTATAAGTTTCATTGCTCTGTTGTTTTTTTGCTCTAATCTTTGTTTTCTTCCTTCTGCCGAGTTTGTTCTCTTTCCAGTTTTCTTGAGGCACGAAGTTAGGTTTTATACTTGAGATCTTTTCCTTTGGTGAAGGCATTTATCACTTGAAACTTTCCTCCAAGAAAAACGCTTTGGCCATGTCCCCTAAATTTTGTATGTTGTGGTTTGGTTGTTTATTTTAGATATTTTTTATTTTACTTTTCAACCTCTACTTTGACCCACTGGTTATTCAGAAGAAAGTCTGAAATTTTTTTTTTAAGTTAGCTTGTATGCTAAATATTTTAATTGACTCAATCTAGTTGGACAATTTTTAAAAACTAGAATGTTTTCTTTTGGTCTTCTAAATGATCCTGTCTATCCAGTTGTATAAATCACATTTATTAAAACTCAAACTTTTGTACTTATTTCAAATGCCCACCCTGATTATATATTACATTTTAAAAATGAATTGAACCTACTTGTGAGCATTCTCTTCTGTTTCACAAATTTGTTTCTTCATGAAGAAAAACTACACTATTTTAATATAAATATTTTATTACATAATATGTGTTAGGACTAACTCGCTCACTTTGTATTTCTCTCAGGAATTTTTATTGAGAGTGTTATAAATTTGTAGATTAACTTCAGGGAAATTGATGCATTTACCATATTAAATCTTTCTATCCATTAAATTAAAATTTTTACTGTTAGTAAAGTTCTACATTTTTGTCTTTCTAAAATATTTCTTAAGAGGCTATATACATTCTTAGGTTTATTAGTCTTTATGTCTATCTACCTATCTGTCATCTACTATCAATAACACATAATAAAATATGCACATAATCCCATGTGTTTATATCTGTAGGTTCTGTAGGCTATGATAAATGAAACCTTCTTTTCTTGTCTTTTCTCAGTTATATGTATAAATATATAGAGTTATATATATAATATATCTTACCTATTTTTGTTTTGCATATTAATATTATATCTGCTAATGAGCTAAATTACTTTAAGTAGTTTTTTTATTCTCTGATGTTTTGTATTTCTACAATTATGTTTAATTGCAAAACAAATAGTTATGCTTTCCTTTCTGATTCTTGGTCCTCTAATAAGTTTCCCTTGTTTAATTGTGAAACCTTTTATCTCACAAATACTAAACAGTGTAGCAATACAGAACACCCTTACCTTCTTCCTGACCATAGCAGGAAAATTTTGTTTTATTTCTCTTAAGTACATTGTTGACTTTTGAAATTATATGTGTTCTGTTTTCTTCATTAAAGAAATATCCATTGATTTCAATTTTTCATAATAATAGATGTTGAATTTTCTTCACTGGTTTTTCAACATTTCTAAAGAGAAGAATATTTTTTTCTCCTTAAATTAATTAATATGACTTACTATTGGCAGAGTTCTTAATATCAAATCATGCTTGCTTTTCTGGATGAATCTTACATAATTATAATGTATTATTTTTAAAAAGTATATTTGATTATATTTTTTAATATTTTAGTTGAAATAGTTGTAATAATATTAGTAAGTGAGATTAGACAATTTTTTGTAGAACATTTATCAAGTTTTTTTCATTAATGACATTCTAGTCTACTAAAAAATAATTTTATAGTTTTTCTTTCTTCTCTATGCTGTTGGGTTTTTAGGAATATTGAGTTATCTCCTCTTAAAAATTTTGGTCAAATTAAACTCAAAAAACTGCTAAGATCTGATGTTTCATTATATAGAAACTGAGGTAAAACTCTATGACAATTTTTCTTGTTTTGACTTTCTGTTATTAGTGGGTTAGTTTAGCAAAATTATATTTTTCTAGAAAACGCATTTCATTTAAGTTTTCAACTATATCCACATAGCAATGTGGAATTCTTTTTTGATTTTCAACTTTCTTTATCTTGGAGGGTTACTTTCTCTTTACCATTTCTCATGTTCTGTATCTGTGTTTTCTCCCTATTCTCTTTAATTGTGTTTGAATAGTTTATCTTTGTTGATTTTGTAAATGCAATAGATTTTCAATTTATTTATTAGTTTTACAAGTTTTATTTATTTTATAACTCAAGAATTTATTTATTTTACTATTTCCTTACTTTGCCTCCTTTCTCTCCAGAAAAGAAAACTTTTCTTTTCCTTTTTCTTCTTAAAAAATATTTATTAATTTCTAATTTTGTTGCTATCATAGATCAGGTGATCACAGATATACAGGACTGTACAGAAAGTATTCAGCCATGTAATATGAAAAATAGAGGCATTGGCTGGATTTTTTCTAATCAACCCTCATATATATAGTGTCCCACAAATAACACCCCTCTTTTATGAGGTAACCTATACCAAATTTTTTATTACAAATTCATAAGTATATATGGTTATGATTTTGTAATAAAATCATAACTCAAGTCGAGACATTACTGCTGCTGCATGCAATATAGATAAGGTAGAGTACATTGAAGTAATATATAAGCAGAGGAGTAGCAAAGCATACACAGTACTGGGAAATTTCATTTCATTGTACAGGCTGAGCATGGATCCGTACTGAATGCGTTGTGAGCAAACCTTCAACCACCTGGGCATCTTACTGAGGGTCTCCTACATCAAATATGAGCCCCATCTGACACTATTTTTATGACTTAGCTTATGAGAGACTGTAGGAAATCTAGTTTGTCTAAGTAATAAAGAATTGATAGAATAATCGCTATGCTCAGAGGTGATGCTAACAATTCTACATTTGAAGTTCCAAGGTCTTCATGCTCAGGTACCTGAGGAATAAACTTGCATGCCAGAGATTTTCATATTGATCAATGGTTTTCTCTCGGCACAAATATCCTCAGTCAAATTGAGCAACTTTCTGCCAAGCCACCAAAGGTAAGGAAATGAGCCTCAAATGTCATCCAAATATGTTTCTCATTAATAGTAACGTAGTCAGGGAAAACTGTTGTGATATCTATATATTTTGCAATGTATTAAAATTTTCTTCATCCTCTAACATATTTTCAAATTTCATGTTCTTAAAAAGAAGGTTCATTTATCATATGGGAGTATAGATTTTATGTACTTATAAAATCTAATTTGTGTCTAGGTGTGAGACCAAGTGTGTTAAAACATTTTGTCTACTTTTTATTTACTTTGTTTCTTTTTCATATATATATTGGTAGTTTATTTTGGTATGCTGAAATTAACAATTTTAATATTCTATTAGTAACTATACCCTGTAGCATCATAAAAATTTTATTCTTCATGTTTAATACTTCCGTATCATTTAATTTTTTGTTTATTTTTTATCACAATCACGAGTAGGGAGTTCCTATACAAGGGTAGGAATGGGCTGGAGTAACTTTCTCAGTCTTTCAACTTTATATTTACTTAGAGAATGTTACGGTGAGAAAAATGAAATCTTTATATCACCTTTACTTTGTCTTTCACAGCTAAGTCAGATTTAAAAATATGTTTTTCTGCCTTTAGATCTGTGTTTTCTATAGTCATTCCGGCCTTGTTTTCCAAACCACATTTTCCATTTTCAGATTTTTTTTTTACTGTTACATCAATTTCTGGGCTTCACTGCCTTGGACTCCTCATACCTCACAATCTGAACCTCCTCTGTTGCCACCTACATTAACATGTTTTAGCTCTGTTCAATGTGGTTCTTTTATCTATAGTACCTCTATTTTCTTTTTTTTTCTTTCCAGAGGTGAAAACAAGAAGTTGTTTTTTAAAATTCATTTTTATTGTTAGACTTATTGGGGTGACATCTGTTAGCAAGAATTCCATAGGTTTCAGGCATACAATTCTACAGTGCATTGTCAACTTCTTGTATAATCAGTTCACCACCTAATGTGACTTCTCTTTCCATCACCTTATATTTAGCTTCCCCCCCTCCTCTCCCACCCCCTCCCCTTTCTCCCCTCCCTAAACCATTCGTCCCCAAATAAACATTAAACTATTGATTGTGTCCATGGGTTATTTGTTTCTTCATTTCTTTTTTCTTTGCTTTCAGTTTTATATTCCGCGTATGAGTGAGGTCATACAGTTCTTTGTTTTTTCTGTCTGGCTTATTTCACTAAGCATGATGATCTCCAGGTCCATCCATTTTGTTGCAAATGGCAATTTTTCATCTTTTCTTACAGCTGAGTAATATTCCATTGTGTATATGTACCACAGCTTTTTTATCCAGTCATCTGTCGCA
>PVJL010002511.1:147637-194412 GCA_004026885.1 Lyroderma lyra | reverse complement strand
ACACTGCACACGGAACCTGTACTGTACTAACACTGCGCTGACACTGCACACGGAACCTGTACTGTACTAACACTGCGCTGACACTGCACACGGAACCTGTACTGTACTAACAAACACTGCGCTAACACTGTACTAACAGTGCACACAGAACCTGTGCTGTACTAACACTGCGCTAACACTGCACACGGAACCTGTACTGTACTAACACTGCACTAACACTGTACTAACAGTGTACTAACAGTGTACACGGAACCTGTACTGTACTAACACTGTGCTAACACTGCACACGGAACCTGTACTGTACTAACACTGTACTAACAGTGTACTAACAGTGCAAATGGAAACCTGTACTGTACTAACACTGTATTAACAGTGTACTAACAGTGCAAACGGAAACCTGTGCTGTACTAACACTGTGCTAACAGTATATAACAGTGCACACAGAACCTGTACTGTACTAACAGTGTACTAACAGCACACACGGAACCTGCACTGTACTAACACTGTACTAACAGTGCACACGGAACCTGTACTTACTAACAGTGTACTAACAGCGCACACAGAACCTGCACTGTACTAACACTGTACTAACAGTACAAATGGAACCCCCGGCCCCAGGACCCTCCCGAGAGGCAGACACTGGCAGCACTTTCCTGTGTGTCACTCCAGTTTTCTCAGCAGATGTACAATACCCTGGTTCTTGTCTTAACTATTACTGTGCTGTGGGGGTGAGATGTGTAAACTCCTCTGGAAGGAATGGAACACGTCTTGCCCAAAGAGAGCTGGTGGCTTTTTTCAACAGTTTTACATGTACACAACATAGAATTTGTCATTTTAACCATTTATAAGCATACAGTTCAGTGGCATTAAATACATGCAAAATGCTATATCTGTACCCAAAACTTTTTTTTCATCCCAAACGTAAACTCTGTACCAGTAACTAGTAACTCCTCTTCCCTAACCCCTGGTAACCACCATTCTGCTGTCTCTGTGAATGTGGTTATTCTAGGGACCTCAGGCAAGAGGACTCATACCATCATGTTTTCGAGGTCCATTTGTGTTGTACATGTGTCAGAACGTCCTTTCTTTCTAAGGCTCAGTGAGATTCCACCATGCATACATGCCCCTTTGTTTTATCCATTCGTCCAGTGATGCACATTCGGGTTATGCTCACACTTTGGCTGTTGTGAACAATGTTGCTATGAACACGATGTGCAGATAGCTGCACAGTCCCTGCTTTCATTTCTTTTTGGTATAGACCCAGAAATGGGATTGCTGGGTCTCATGGTCATTCTTTATTTACCTTTTTGAGGAACCTCTACACTGTTTTCCAACACAGTGGCACCATTTTGCATTCCACCAGCAATCTTCACGAGTTCCTGTATCTCCACATTCTCATCAGCACTTTCCGTCCTTTTCCGTAGAGCCACCCTCTCATAGGTGTAGGGGTGAAGTGCTGTCTCGCTGGGGTTTTGATGTGTATTTCCTTGATGACTGATGAGGTTGCAGAGCCACGTGTTCCAATGTCTGAGGGAGAGTCTGGATGATTCCCAGAGGTGACAGCAGCTATTTTTGGGAGCGGTGTCAGTCAGGATGTCAGGGCCGGAGGGCAGTGGGCTTGTGCGGTTTATCACTTACATGCTTTTTTAAACCAAAATTATGTATTACTTCTGTAGTAATCGTTTTTTATTACGTGTTACTGCATGTGGAGCTGCCACTGACTGAGACGCATTGTCCAGTGTCCTGAACAGTTTCTAGTAAGAAGGCAGAACGAAGGCTTTCATCTGTCACCAGTCAGGAGCTTCACAGTCCTAGGAATGTGAATGTCTTCCTTTAACTGTCTTTTTCACAAGAGTCCAGGTTTTTGGGCATGTATGAAATAAAAACAAAAAAATTTTAACCCTATTATAGAGACACATCAACCAGCCAACCACAGAATGGACTTGGTTGTGGTTTGAGTCTTACAGGACCTCTCTACAGGGAAAGGCTTTGTTTGACTATAAGTTGCGACACTTGGGGCCTGGGTCTGTTTATCAGCCGAGCCGCCTCCAGCACTGTCTCGCCCAGTGGCAGCTCTGACCTTCAAGCTGGAAGACAGCTGCTTGGAGCCTAAGGGCATGGACTATTCTCTCCTCTCTGCTCTGGCTGCCCCTGGCTCTGGCTGCCCCTGGCTCTGGCACTGTCCACAGTAATTATAGAGTTCAAAGCTCTGTGGCTGAAAACAGTCTTGGCTTTTCATCTGCGAAATGCTGTGCCAGGAAGACTCCCAGCCAGCAGCAGTTGTGGTCCAAATTCTGTTTAGCTCTGACTGTCCAGAATTGAACACACGATCGGTGCCCAGTGAGTGTCGAAGGACATCAGTTTGCAGGGCAGTAAAGGAAACTTGAGTGGTTTGTCAGCAGGTGCTGTCAAATTGTACATGGTGTTAAACCCAGCAGGCGCTCCTTTGGTTTCTCTTCTGTGAGGCCGAGTTCAGCATTCTGTGCACAGAATTACAGAATCACTGAGTCAGAAATGGATAGTAGCTTCAGAGCTAATCACCCCCAGTCTCCCCTGTGCTAGAATTGCTCTATCTGTTAGAAGACAACCACACAGAGCACAGGGGCCAGGCCCATCTCATCCTGCTGTGGACGAGGCACTCCAAAAATGCATTTGATGGGATTGTCTCTCCTTTTGAAACTGCTGGAATGTCAGGAAGCTGTGAGACAGCTACATGTATCAGGAAGCTTTACATTTTATTTATTTTTTGAAATTAAATCAAAACCTGACCTCCCTGTATCTCACTTCTGACGGTCTAAGTTTTGCCTTTGCAGGAATAGTGGATGCTTAATCAGTGTCACTGATTCAGAACTTAATAATGTTTTAATGTCATTTATAATCTAAATCTGGCCAACCATAGGGACCTGGCCAGAATAAATGGTGCTTCATCCATACGACAAAACACTATGTAGCTACAGAAAACGCCATGGAAATACCCACTGACATGGGAAGAGGTTCCTGATGCCCCCTATTCATTCCCGGGAACATTTAGTGAGCAACTGCCGCACGCCAGGAGGGCAGTGGGAGCGACTGCTGCCTGGGCTGCTCATCTCCTATTTGAGGAGACAGAGTCACACTAAGTGTTCAGTGGAATCCCGTTGTCTGTCCTGATGGAACCTGCGTCATGTGACGATCACTAGCTACCTGCTTTGTCTTGAATTTTTAGGGGATTTCTCAAGCTGCCAGATATTTGTACCGACGACTTATCAACGATGGGATTTTGAGCCAAGCCTTCAGCATTGCTCCTGTGAGATTTTAATTTTTCTTTTCTTTCCTGTTCTCTGTCATTAGCTGTTTGGTCTTTTAACCTTTACTCACTGTGCTTTTGTCCTCGAGGAATATCGGCTTGTCATCGTGGGGCACAGCCTGGGAGCAGGCGCCGCAGCTCTGCTGGCCATCATGCTCAGAAACTCCCATCCTGAAGTCCGGTGCTATGCCTTCTCCCCGCCCAGGGGGCTGCTGAGGTACTTCTCTGAGTGTCACAAGGTGCCATGTACCAGGCATATGGTTAAGACGGGTCCCTCAGTTGTATTTTAATTATAATTTTTCATCCTCAGAAGTTTGTTTTCAATTACTGTTGAAGAAAGAAAGAATAGCCTTTCATGGTCTGTCTGACCATGGGTTTAATTTCCTAAATAAGATAATGCTAAGATTCACTTTTTTTAAATTGAGATATAATTGACATACAACATTTTATCACTTTCAGGTATATAACATGATTCAATATTTGTATATATTGCAAAATGATCACAGGTCTAGTAATCTGTTACCACACATTGTTACAAAAAGTTTTTTTTCTTGTGATGAGAACTTTTTAGATTTACTCTCAACAACTTTTAAATATACAATACAGGGGGTTCCCTGGTGGTGAAGAGGCTGGGCTTTGGTGCTCTCAACACCGTGGCCTGAGTTTGATTCCCAGCCAGGGAATCACCAAAAAAAAAAAAAAAAATTAAAAAAAGCACTACAGTATTATTAACTGTAGTTGCCCTGCTCTCCACATTACTTCCCTATGACTTACGTCTCAGCTGGATGTTTGTACCTTTGACTCCCTTCATCCATTTTGCCCACCCCCCATCCTGTTTCTGGCAGCCACCTGTCTGTTCTCTGTGTCCGTGAGCGTGGGGTTTTTTGGTTCCACGTGTACATACAAGTGAGCTCATCTGTCTTTCTCTGACTCATTTCACTTAACATAATGCCCTCAAGGTCCATCCATGTTGTTTTAAATGGCACAATTTCGTTATTTTTTATGGCTGAATAATATTCCCTTGTCTTGGTGTGTGTAAATTACACACACCACATTTTCTTTATCCATCCATCCATCAGCGAATGCTTAGGTCGTTTCCCTGTCTTGGCTGTTGTAAATAGTGCTGCAGTGAACATGTGGGTGCATATGTATTTTCAAGTTAGTGTTTTTATTTTCTTCAGATGAATACCCAGAAGTGGAATTGCTGGGTCATATGGTAGTCCTATTTTAAAAATTTTGAGAACGTGCGTATTTTTCATAGTGGCTGCACCAATTTATATTCCCACCAACAGAGCACAAGGGTTTTCCTTTTCTCCGTATCCTCACCAACACTTGTCGTTTATTTTTTGGTGATGCCAATGTAACAGGTATGAGGTGGTGTCTCATTGTGGTTTTGATTCACATTTCCCTTATGATTAATGATGTTGAACATCTTTTCATGTACCAGTTGGCCATCTGTATATCTTCTTTAGAGAAATGTCTATTCAGTTCCTCTGCCCATTTTTTAATTAAATTGTTTGGGGGTTTTTTTGGTGTTAAGTTGTATGAGTTTTTTATGTTTTGGATATTAACCCCTGATTGGCTGTATCATTTTGAGTATCTTCTCCCATTCAGTAGGCTGTTTTCGTTTCTTTGATGGTTTCCTTCAAAAACTTTTTAGTTTGATGTAGTCTCACTTGTTTATTTTTTCCCTTGCCCAAGACATACCCAAAAAGATAATGCTAAGAGTGATGTCAGAGTTTACATTGCTAAGAGTGATGTCTTTTTACATTTTTATCAGTGTGTCTTTGTTAGATTTCTCAAACTGGAGTTGCTGGGTCAAAGGATACATGCAGTCAGACAATTAATTTCACAAATCATCCTAGAAAAAGTGCTACATACCTCATTGCTGAGTACCTTGCCAAGGTTATGTTTAACACCTCACCGAGTTATTTGTACAGTGCTGCCAATGTAAGCACACAGTGAACTGAATGGTTAGATTTTGGGTATGATGACAGCTCTGATGGCCACTCCAGAAAGAGAGTTCCAAAATTGCTTTGAAGGGTGGACTAGGCACTGGCATCAGTGCATAGCGTCCCAAGGGGGAGTTCTCCGAAGGTGACCGTAGTGATACTTGGCAGTGAGGTATGCAGCACTTTTTCTAGGATGAGTTTGTGAAATTCTGACCTCATGTGTATGTGCTCCGTCTGCAGACCTTGATTTGGTTTGAAATTTTAGCTGTGGTTCTTCTCTGTTGGTGTATGTTGTGGCTTTACTGTACGCTGGCTAGTGAACTGCTTTAATCTGCATTTCCATTTTATTTCTCTTTTCCGTTACAGGATAGAGAACAGAGTAGAGTTACATGAAAACTTACTTATCACTGACCTGTCCCTCTTAAGGGCTATGATTTAACCTTTGTTTCCTGACTTTTTTGTTTTTTGTTGCTAATTAGAAAAAGTTACTTGGTTTCTCTTTGAAGCACTCTGTGGGCAATATAATCATAAAACTTAACTTTGTTGTGAAATTTCAGCAAATCCCTTTATGAATACTCAAAGAAGTTCACAGTGTCACTTGTACTGGGCAAGGATGTGATTCCCAGGTGAGTTTGCTGGGTGCTGCTTCCAGGGTTAGGGTAGCTGAAAAGATAGGACTGAGCCTCAGACTGATCCTTTGCTAAACAGGTTAAGTGTGACCAACTTGGAAGATCTGAAGAAGAGAATCTTGAGAGTGATTGCCCACTGTAATGAGCCCAAGGTAATGTGCGCCCTGTAAGAGGGTCCCCAGGAAGCTCTGTGCTGCTTGAGAGGCTGCTTCTAGATTCAAAGCCTCTTAGCCCAGGGCAGTGGACGCTGTTGCTGGAAGCGCTTTCTACCCTCTGTACAGACTCTTACGTATGGTGTTCCATAGGTGACGTCTAAGAAAGCAAATGGTTCAGTCAGGCACATGAAATACCACAGTTAGAAAATACTGTACTATCCCTATTCCTGTTAGGTGACTTGTTTTCTGTCATACTTCTTAGTGTCTTGTTATCAGTAGTATTCTGATACTTTTGGTGCCAAAGCTTGGGAAATGAGGCTGCCAAATACAGAGCTTAAGAGGTAATAATATAGCTATACTGTGGAATATTATGGAGTCACTAAAAATGGTAACAAATTTATAAAGATAGCCATGATGTACAGAAAAGGTGTTTTTTAGAGGCAGGCTTAAAATGATTCAGAGAGGTATGGTCCAAGGCAGGGGAGATAATGAGATATATAACCAAAAAACACATCAAAATGTAATTTTCTTTAGATAATGGATTAGAGGTGATTTCCACTTTTTAACCTCTTTGCTTCCTTTTTTGTTTTTGTTGCTAATTAGGAAAAATATTTAGAAATTAAACTTTCTCAACTTTCTCCTGCCCAATTTTTAAAAAACTACTATCTGGTATCATTAAGGGAGGACTGAAACTACTTTGCAGAATTACCTGAAAAAAATTAAGGGTGATTTTCCCTCAAAATCTACATGATTTGGTTCTTAAATAGTGCTGCTAATGTGATGGCTGATGACCCTGGACACCTGAGTTTAGACCCACTGACCTCCACACTCCTAAGATCCATGATTTAAAAACCCTTATACAGTGAGGCGTATGTCTGAGCTCCGAGGGTTGCTGTCACCTGGCAGTAGCTCACTGGGCCAAGGAGATCTCTGGTGACGGTGACAGCCTCTGAGTAACAAGCATGCTACCTTCTTGGATCTTGCCCTCAGTATAAGATTTTGCTGCACGGATGCTGGTATGAACTGTTTGGAGGGGACCCCAATAACTTTCCGACAGAGCTGGATGGGGGCGACCACAGAGACCTGGCACAGCCACTTCTTGGGGAGCAGAGTCTGCTGACACAGAGATCCCCAAGATACAGCTTTTCCAGTGACTCCCCCTTGGAGTCCCCCAGCAAGTACCCACCTCTCTACCCTCCCGGCAGGATCATCCACCTGGAGGAAGAGGGAACTTCAGGGAGGTGAGTGCAGGTGGCGGGGCCGGACGGGCTCAGTGCACGTACCCCCAGTAAACATGAAGCACATGTGTGGAGTCCAGGTTGATGTGGCACCCTACTGACTGATTTCTCTTTCTCAGGTTTTCTTGTTATACTGCTCAGTACACTGCAAAGTGGTCACATGAGTCGGAATTCAGCAAAATACTCATCGGTCCAAAAATGCTAACAGACCACATGCCAGACATCCTGATGAGAGCCTTGGACATTGTGGTGTCTGACAGGGCCACCTGTGTGTCCTGTCCAGCTCACGGAGGTGCTCATGTGGATACCATGTGACCAGAGTGACTGGAAGGTGCTCCAGGATGGACGGACTCACACCGTAGTTCTTAAAAGTGACTGAACGTCCCAGTGTATCCCTTGACACCCGTGCAGCAACAAGAATTTGACAGGGGGAGGTCCCTGGCGGTGTAGTGGCTTAAGGCTTCAGTGCTGTCAACGCTGCAGCCTGGGTTCAATTCCCAGCCAGGGAACTACCCACATTTAAAAAAAAAAAAAAAAAAAAAAAAGAATTTGACAGGCACTGAATGAGTCTAAATGAATAATCCAAGAAATAATTTTGATGACAGTATTAGCAGCATCGGGAGTCGGGAGAGCACTGAGGTGATGGGACTCCTGAGAATAAATGTGCAGTGTCAGCAAAGGTCCTCTCCCTGTTGCCTGCTGATTCCTTGGCTTCTGAGAACTGCCCAGGAAAGGGAGGGATCCAGCAGCCAGGTTTGTAGACCCCACCCCTCAAGCCATACTGGCAGGGTCTTGTCCCTGTGTAGATGAGTCTGAACGTGGCAGACTCGTGTGCAATTTATTCTGCACACTGGATTCTCCTGGCTACACAAACTCAGTCCTCAGTTGTGAGGATGCTGACTGGGAATCAAGACAAAAACCCAGTTGGGCACACAAGCTAGGACCAGCTCCTTCCCTCTCGGAGCCCAAGCCCCTGTTCACACCGTGCGGCTGTCTCACCAACTTCCGGTTTATGTAAAGCATCCTTCTGGCTCTTGGGAGGTGCTGGTAGGTTCAGAGGGAATTTAAAAAGTAAAGCACTTACATGCGTCATTAGTCTGTACCGTGAGTACTCTTCTACTGGCAGTTTCCAGGAGGTTCTATTTTATTACAGGGTGGTTTTATACCAATCATCTTTTTTAAGCGGTATTTTTCTGTCCACTGTAAACAACAAATGAAGTCTTAAGTTTTCTTGGCCTTGTGGCTAAAGATGATGGTCCAGATATATGACTTCACCCCCAACCCCACCCCATGAGGCCCCATAAAATGACAGCAGAGCCCACAAGGATGAGAAGGCGATGGGAACAATCAGAAGGCTAGAGGTAAACAGAATCCTAAGGGAAGCAGGCCAGGAAAGGCAAGAACTAACCCAGATTATCCATGTGTCTTTACTGCAGGGGAGGGAAAGCAGGTTGGGCTCTCCAAGGGGAGGGGGCTTATGTCATAGCTGGAAGAATCTGACCCTTCATTTGCTTTGGGGTGAGGACAGGAGGGCTGGACACCAGAACAATTGAGGGCCAAGGAATGACATTCCTCAACTCGCCCCACTGAGCTCCCAGAACCTTTAAGGAGAAACCACCAGGAAAATAGGACCTCTACCACCCACCGCTCTCAGCTGTCACAGCTGGACCTCCTTAGCTTCTGAAAACCTGTCATGGTAATGTCTAAATGCTACAGGTTCCATTTCCAAACAACTCCTGTACATTCTTAGGGCACAGAGGTTACCAGATCTCAGAATACCACCCTGCTGTGACACCTCTGATTGGCTTCCAGTCTGCTTTGGAGGTCCTCAACCTTTAAGCTCTAGCCAAGGACTGGCAGACCCTTGAGGAACAAGGGACCAAGAGAAAACAGATGTGTGAGAAGCTTCAAACTACCCCAGCCACAGCTTGGAACAGAAAGTGCTACAACCACAAACAGACCCAGGAGGCTGAAAATGGAAGAGAATAAAAAAAAACATCTGAAAATTAAAAGCATGCAAGATGACATCAACAAAAATGCATGCCTGAATAATGAGACGATAGAAATGGATACATGAATAATGGGAGACATGAATTTCCATATGGGAAGTGCCCACAGAGCTCAGGGGTAAAAATAAACCCAGGGCACGAGAGACAAAGGGAAAATCCCGTAAGACTTGAAAGTATTCCCCCTGCAATGGGAATAGCCAAGGGAGAATTAAATCACCTCCAAAACCCTGAAGGGAAGTTATTTCCAACTCGGAATTTTAGACCCAACAAAAAATCAGAATGAAGTTATTTTCAAAGATGCAAAGGCTCAAAAACATTTCCCACACATTGCTCCATGGAAGCGCTTGGAGATGCTGTTCATCAAAATGAGGAAGTAAATTTAAAAACAAAGAATCAGATGTAGGCAATAAAATACCAACACATAAGAGAAATGGTGGTCAGAGGATTCTGAGACTTCAGGAAGATAAAAGTGATGAAAAACCTAATACATCTGAACATCTTGCGATTTAGACAAGATGGAAGTCCAGTTAAGTACACAGAAAACTAGGCTTTAAAGAAGGTATTAATTATCTGATTATCCCAAAAGAAACCAAACGTTGTGCAGAGAAGGCCAAGTCCTGTTACTGCATGGCTCAGCTGAGTACACAGTAATAATAGACACCAAATAGCGCCAACCAAAAGAATTACATTAAGAGAATGGCAAGGCACAGGGCCAGAAGTGCAGCTGGGAAAGAGAAAGCTGTCAGTCTCCAGTGATGGGAATATCAGTGCCAATGGCTGAAGCTGAAAAACCCAACCAGCAGTAAAAGCACATGCTGCAGACTGACCCTGGAAGAGGGGCTGGCGCTTGAAATCAGTTCCCAACAGCCAGTGATTTAACGAATCCTGCTGTGTGCTGAAGTCCCCATAAACACCCAGAGGACCGGGTCCTGAGAGCTGCGGGTTGGTGAACACGTGCAGATTTGGGGAGTGGGCACGTGAGTGTTGCACCCCTTCCCCACACCCTGTCCCATGCATCTCTTCGACCTGGCTGTTCCTGAGTTGTTATATCCTTTTACAGTAAGCTGGAGATCTAGTAAGTAAAAATGAAAGCATATGATTTAAACATGTGGAGCCAAATCAAGTATTAGTTAGAAGAACTCAGAAGTAGTTGCCTGTGGGGAGAGGGTGTAAAAGAGGAAACTGCTATTTTTGTAGCAAACCTTTAGAACAGTTTGGTCTTTAAACAGCTCATTTATCTTTGATTTTTAAAAACCCTCAAAAATCTTCAAAGCAATAAAAAGGAACATTTACAAAATGGATTCTAGCAAAAACTATTTATAGCACAATTTCAGGCTCTAGAAAGACCTTAAAGTCCTATAGTCAGCTCCCACCCTACCAAGATGCCAACTCAGGTCCCAATATCTTATTTTTCAGCCCAGAGCACTGGCCCAGGATACCCACCCATGCATGCACATGTGCCATAAGGTGGACATCATGTGAGTATCTCACCAACATTCAACAGGTCTGAAACCAAATACCACCCCCGAGTGAGGCCACTCACTCCCTGTCCCCGCAGCATGAAAACACACATTGAAAATGAACTCCAGCAATCCACGATTTTCAAGTGAGGCAAATGTACATTTGTTGTTCACGAAGCTCTCAAGAATTCAACTACTACCAGTGATATGATTCAAGGATTTATTAAGTCATGCAAAACATACTGCTAATTGCATTAGCAAAAGATCAATGTAAAAACACTCCACAATTCTGCAACGGTCAATTTAAAAAATTTTGTTCTAGTGGTTGAAAGGTCCAACCTTGTATTCTTGCCAGTGGGTAAGTTGTACAGAACTCTGTCAGCACAGGCACGGGGCTTACAGAACCTTGCAGACCCGAGGGGACTGTTAGAGCAAACAGGAAGCGTGCCCAAGTGGGCCAGCAGGAGGGTCAGCGCTACTCAAGGTACAATGTAGGTAACCTGGCAAGACAGTGATGTTAAGGTTCATAGTTTAAAATATTTTAAAAACTGTAAAGATGCAACCCATGAATTTTACATCTAGTTACTAGAAAACTAAGGAAAGTACTTAGTAGCTTGAATAAAGTAACATGAGAACAGAAATGTACTTTTACTAACCTACAAAAGAATTTCTAATGCATTATCAAGAAAAATTATAATACAAGGAGGCATATTGCTCTAAAGGGGTTCTGTAAGAAAAGCACTAAGTTAGCAACTATGGGAATGACCAGTTCAAAGATGAATTAAATGCCCAATTCTGGGAGGGGCTGCAGGTTTCAGAAAAAGGAAAAACTTTAGGAAAAACACTTACTGATGAATACAGACTTTCTTCTTCTTCTACTCCATCTGACAAATTAACCTTTTTAAAATTTTACCCGTTGACACTTTCGGTTTAATTATTACATGTACAATGTAGTGTAAATTAATCTCTACTTCGTATTTTGTCAAAATACTGTCTTCAGCCTTTGATCCCATCGAGTGTCCCACATGCTTCACCCAGCGCACCACGGCTACAGCAGAGTGCTTCACCAGAGGGACGCATAAGTGAGAGCACTGTTCAAAATTGCAGCCAAAGCTAATACACTAATTTTTAAAAAATACCACTACAAAATCAAGAAGATTGATCCAAAGAGTTGAGTCATTACACTCACTCCATTATGATATACAGTACAATGTTAGGTCAACATGGATTGATAAATTATCAATGCATTAAATGGCAACATTTCATAGAGGCTGTATGCTTGTATGTGAAATTAGTTAGAAAGTGTCTGCCTTTCCTAACTTCAGAAGCTACCTACGTCTTCTTAAAGACAAAGATCTTTAAACAGTGCTTAGTGTTCTTAGCACAACAATGCAATTTAGTTCGCAAGGTATTTTGGCAACTCTTAATCTGAGCTAGAATAGGGGCTTTTGAAAAATAAGGCTTTAAGAAAGCTTGTCATTTTACGGCTAAATTTTAAAAGAATGTGAAAGTTTGAACTCTTTAAACAAACAAAGCCTAAAAATTACAGATTGGTTCAAAATGGTTTTATGGAAAAACTACTCTGTAACAAAAACTTGGCATTGAGTGCGAAGGCTCCATCGTTTTTGAGCAAAGCGTACAAAGATTCCCAGGGGACAGGGCAGCAAGGGAGAGGGGCCCAGACATTTACAACAGCAGGCATTTCCTCTTCCTCTTCTTGACAGGAGGTGGGCAGAGAACGGCTCGAATGGCTTCATCGAACACTGTCTTGAGGCCACGCTGTGTGAGGGCCGAGCACTCCAGGTATTTTACAGCACCTGCCGAGAAACACAGCCTCTTACAGCCACATGGCAGTGTGCACGCCAACTAACTTTTCTGTTCGGAACAAGGCCTAACCCCTCTACTCTGAACACTGAACACTATAGGCCTTGCTCAGCTGGTTCCCCAAAAGGGAGCCAGGTCCGGAGTGGGAGGGACACACCCTCTACTTCCCCAGACTGGACTCCAGTCTGTCACAAAAAGAGGCCCATGTGCAAAAGCAAACGTGAAAAATGCAGGCGTTCATACCGATCTCCTTGGCCATGGCTAAACCCTGCGGGTAGGTGATGGGCGTCAGCTTCTTCTCCTTCAGTTTCTCAATCGTGTCTTTGTCATCCCTAAGATCCAGCTTAGTCCCCACCAGGATGATGGGAGTGTTGGGACAATGGTGTCGCACTTCAGGATACCACTAGATGCGAAGAAAGGAAAGAAGTTATTACGCTCTCCTTTATGAACTTCCTTCACCTAAATTATACCCACACTTCCAAAAATTTCTCAACCACCCCTTAGCCACCGTGTCCCTACAGGCCTTCATGCAGGAAACTGCACCGGCTCTTCAGCCTTGCTCACACCGTCAAGCACCGTGGGACTGCCTGCAGCTGTCTGATCAGGAAGCAGAACTCCCAAGATGAACAGCCCTACAGGACAAGTGCTGCTTGTCAGTAAGAGCAAGAGGGGAAGAGGATGGGAAGGTTCCCCCAAAATCCACTTGGTTTTTTAGTAAAATGAGTCAAGTTCTTAGGTCAGCTCAGAAAATATTTCAGATAATTAGGGATGAGAATCAACTATGTGGACTGAGATCTCAGCTGTGAAAGATGCAGAAGAAGAAAATAAGGATCTATCAGACCTATTCCAAAGTGCTTTGTTATCTTAACAAGGGGCACAGTACTTCGTACTTCTGAATCAGAGCCTGACACTTAAGTCATATACTTAAAACTGGTTATCTACCTGAGAATTACTAAAAACAACTTAAATAATTGAAAATTTCTCTTAGTAAATAGTATTTTTCTTTATGTTTGTTCCTGAGCATGACATTATATAACAAAATCTAAATTCCCACTCACCTTTGCACGAACATTTTCAAATGATGCAGGGCTCACAAGAGAAAAGCAAATTAAGAATACATCCTGTAAGAAGGAAAGGAAACAGAGGGCAGCATTTAGAAAGTGGCCTCACAATGACAAACACACTCGCTTTCTAAGTGCTGCAGGGAATGCCTCATTGGGCCAGTGCCATGTGCGAGCACCACAGCCTGGGTCAGAGCTTGCTCCCTGGCTGGATACACCCCTTTGCTTCTGTCAGATGGTTCCCACACCAGAACAGGACATGAAGCAACCAGTCATGTGTGAGAAGCGGGGGAAGTGGAAGACGGAATATGCTAGAAGTTACCTAAAGCTACGGACGCATCAAATCAGACCCTTAGGAGCCCTTTTTTTCCATCCCTCCCAAGTCCCACTAGGAACCTACACAGGGACAAAATAAATTCAAAGTACTACTCCAATCATTCTGTAAGATTTGGTCTGTTTCCTATAAATGATATGCTTTTCATTGAGCACCTCATCTGCATGTTAAATAGAAACATTTTTAGATGACCACTGGGTTCCAATTAAACTGCTTCTTTAAGAACTGCCATCCGTTGCTGGCCCAGGCTGGGCTCAAGTATTTGCTAAATGAGCATGTTGGCCTGTGATGGAGGCTGACCTAGTGAGTAAGTGGCATGCGTCTTCCTAGCTGCCACCCTAACACGGCCTCTGGAGGACCTGCACCAGGAAGCTGAGCTGAAGCAGAGTCAAAGGAGAAAGGTGCAGAATAAACAAATACCTGGAAGGATTTCTGACTAAAAGGAAAACACTGGGTTTTTCCTCCATTCAGCATTGTGTAAAAAGTCATAAATATTTACCTGGATTAAAAATGCCCAAGCGTTTCTAAAATACTAAGTGTATAAAACATTTTACTGGAAAAAGGCCATCATGCCACTTTGTAAAATGCACCCAATTCCCACTCATCCAGCTGATATCTTGTACCTGAAAAGGAAAGAAACATCCCAGAACACAACAGCTTTTTATGAACGTTTTTAAAATGCTAGCGCATGCACAAGCTTGTCCAAGAATCACCACGACATCGCGGCACCCGGGCTGATTACGGCATTTCAAAGCAGAGTGGTGTTAGCTCACCAGCACCACACAGCCACACCCAGACAGGCCACGATGGGGCACCACAGCAGGAGAAGGCAGCCCTGGCAGCGCTGGTTAGTCCCGCCTGGCCAAGCACAGGGCCCATGAGGAGCTTCCGGGTCCCCAGCTCCAGCGGCCTGGGGAGGAGCCCTTTCCTAAAAGCCCCTCTTCCTCCTTTCACTTGCAAGGAGGCAAGAAAGCAGTTCATGAACCGCTTTAACTCAAGCTAGTAGGTAAACTGTCATGCTCTAATGAAAGCATGTTTCATCAAGCAAAACCCCAACCTTGAGTGAATTAAATATAAAACACTCAAGGAACGTGAGACTCAATAGGAAATCCTAGGAAAACTGTGAAACGAGAGAACAGATAAAGCTTGAAACTGAAGTCGACTGAAAGTTTTACATACGGCAATCGGCTTGTCTTTGCCCCTGGAGGGTATATCCTTACCATACGTTTCTCCGACCTAGTAATGCATGAGAACTTTGTTTGAGTTCAGTAAAAACTGAGAACAAAAATCAATACAGCTTGTTATTTATTCTTCATGAGAATTGTCTCAACCCTCCCAAGGTTTTGATCTGGAAGCAGATGACAACCTTACAGGTCTCGGATGCCAAATGCCACTGAAACACTCCACCAACAAATTTGGCAAAGGGGGCATAAGGTGGGACTGTGTGAAGGTCAACGATGGTGAAGGCAGAGGTCAGCCAAATACTGGGAGGAGACAGGTGCTCCTCCTCAAGGCAGCAAACACAGAAGCTCCTTGTCCAGCAGAACTGACAACATGCTCAGCGAGTTTATGCTCAGTAAGGAAGTGTTAAAAAGTATCTCTCCCTAAACAAAGGCATGCTTGAGTGCTGTCACTGGCATCCATTAGTGACAGGCACACCTTTCAAAGATCCATCCAAGTTCTCAGATATGAGCCCAGCTGACATCACAGCAAATAGGAGCAGCACCGTGTCTGTAAAACAGACTCTTGAAAGGCTCTTCAGGAACAGGGCCAGGCCTGAGCGCAGTGACCATGACAAGTCTCCTGCCTGTGCAGAAATGCTGGTCCTCTCCTCCCCCCATTTCTGGGAAAGGAGAATAGAACCTTTAGGCACCTGCACTACTGAGAGGGACAGAATTGCTACACTGAGGCCTTCCATTCCCCACTCCCTACAGTTTTGGAGGCGACGGCCCAGAAGTGACAGCATGTCCAGTGTTTATCACAGTGCTTTTAACCCATTCCCTTTGTCCTCCCCAAAATGGAAAGATGTGCTCTTCTAGCAACACAGAACCCTGGAATTCTCTTAAGAAACAGACAAGAGAATTATCTTAATTTCATCTCACTCAAGCTTCTCTCATTCACAATTCAGAGATACTGAAGGTCCTGTAATGTCCACATTCCACCTGGGACTATTGTTGAAGATGTGTCCTCAAGGCCTTGCCAGGATGCCAGTCTTCACCCTGATACAGAGACTTGTGGGCATGGATTGGCCAAAAGCTCCGCTTCAAAATGTCCTCTAACCACATCTGTTCTACACTTCTCAGTTTTTAAGAACACAGTTTTTGATGCAGAAACATGCTTTCCATCCTACATTACTGTTCTACCATCTGCCTGTTCTTTCCTTCTTCCTTCTTCTTCCCCCAGTAAATGTGGCTTTAAGGAAACATTTCTTGTAACATTCTAGCATCGACTGTTCCAAACCTTGCTTTCGGCCCTGATGCCCGGCACCATGTTCATGTTGCTCATCCCTGCCCGGAGGTCCCTCTATTTGTATTCCTGTCCTTGTGACACTCAGAGCTCCTCAGCACTGCCACCTGTGGTGTGGCTGCACTCTTCTTTCCCCACAGGTCACTTGTGTGTTCTGGAGTCTCTCTCCTCCGCCTGAGCTCCTTGGGTCACAAGTCCCCCTTTCCTCTGGACTTGAATGCTGCTTTCCTCACATTGGCAGGACACTGCTGACCATGCCGCCTCCCACCTGGCCGTTAGTGTCTTCATCAGTCCCGTGTCGCAAACCTGTTCTCCTTCACTGGTCAGAATCACAGTTCTTACTGCTGCCCCCTCCCTGCCTGTCAGTGCTACAGCCCACAAAAAGACGCAGCTTTCAGCAGAATGAGAGGGGGCAGACCTCTGCGTGGCTGGAATTGCACTCCTCCAAAAGCACTATCATTTCTCTTGCTTTCATTCTATTCTCTTCCAAATGCTTTCTACCTGCATTTTTACTTTCCAGGCTTGGGATATTTTTTAATACAGGTACTGCATGCACAAGAAAGACTGGGACACAAAACAGCAGAGACAAGCGCACATACCACCAATGTGGTGCTACCCACCCTGAGGGTCCGAGAAGGGCAGCCCGCCACCGGAGAAGAGGCCTGCACTTGCTGAATAAAACCATCTCCCACAACACTGACATTAGACAAGGGACCGTATGACCAAGCTGAAACTGAGACCACAAAGGAAGAAGAAACAGAAGACCACCCTACAGTCTTGACTGAGCACAAATATAAGGTCCTGTGCAGACTACAAAACACCAGACGCCCGCACTCCCAGCCGAGGACAGTGACTCCCTATGTACCAATTACAGCTTTGGTCATGCTTTATCCCACTTTCCAGGTAAGATTTATTTACAATCCCCAACCCTAGAACCACCCTGCGCCCTGCCAGCATCCAAGCCAGAGCTAACCCTTGAGCCCTAGCCCAAATCACCCAAGACAAGCCCAACTCTCACCTATAGTCTCCCAATGGGTGTGTAAGGGTGTGTCTCCCTTGGGACCGAGTAACAGCCCCAATTCTGTTCAACCACAGGAATGTTCCTAGTGAGTTCTGGCTGGAGGACACTAATGCTGCAACAGCCAACCTAACCTGAAAGCCTTCTGGAAATCAAGTCAAGCTAAGCACCATGGTTTTCCTTTTTCTCTAACATCGCAATAATCCAGCTCAGCACGTAAAACCCTTCCTAAGTCAGAGCACATACAGAAAATGAAAATGCTGGCATGAACAAATGGGGTTCTGGCTAACCCGAACAGAGGCCAGTATAGATGGAAGCAAACTGACCATAGCAGCATGTGTCTATCAGAACACACACAGGTCTCGCTCAGGCCTTGTGACTTTGCAAAGTCGCGTATGTCCCCATTCACTAAATACTGGAACAGGAAGGAAAATATGACCAGACACAATGTGAGATGTTGGGCTTGAGTACTATGCTGATCACACCTTGGTTCTGAGCATACCAACCGAATATGAATACGCAGAACTTACAAAATATTTTTAAAAGAGAGTATGAAGATAATATTAAAAGACAGAAAAACCCTAAGGAATACTAAGAAAAATAAAAAGCTGAAGGACAATTTATACTGAAAATGATGACTACTTGCTCACCATCTTTTGGAGAACAAAGTAGAAGCTAATGGTTTAAAAAGATATGACTTAGCTACACAGAGCTGGCCATGGAGAAGGATGCCAGCATCCTTCTGATGAGCACAGGAAACACTGCGTCTTTTCAGGACGCCTCAGATAAGACAGACACCTTCCGGAATGGGTCTGAGCAGTCCTGGATGAGCCATAGGAACAGGCCTGCGGAGCAAAGAGCCAACAACTGGAGACCATATTCTAGCCACTTCACACAAAGTTTAGGTTTCTTCCCCTTTGCCAGCAAGAAGTCAAGGTGCCAGCCTGTAACCTGCAGGGCCTGCTCCTCCCAGAAGCTTAAAGGAAGAAGACCTTCCAGGCAGTGGAACCTCAGCATTTGGAGCCTGCCCCACAGGAGCCAAGAAAATCTCATCTCACAGGAGTCCGGGCAGGCATGTCTGTAAGTGCTGGATGGGTGCTGTCCTCTGCTCCTGAGCAGCCCTGCCACACCTGTCTGCTGGTACAAAGTACACTGTATTGCACAGTACTTCTGTGAGCTACTTGAGGAACAGATCACCTCTCTGCCGTTCAAGTGTGTGATAGAAGAGTCTACCACCTCACAATATGGACATAAAAAGGGGAAGTCCTGGCTCCAGGAGGACCACACCCACTGGGATTTCAGGCCTCACCACTATAGCCTGATTCAACTGGTTACTATCTGTTTTTTTTCAGCACAAAGCAGGAATCCCGCCCAGTCACCTTTGACTTACTGTGAGTGACTCTCAAAGAGGAAAAAGGCACAACCCCACCCTCTGAGTCACAGGCCAGGCTGAGTGACACCACCAGGGCCCCTTTCAGATATATCCAGTGAGACAGAGACTCCTCCTCTACCAGTCAATATGTTTGCAAATCCATTTAAAATCTGGGATTACTAAAGTACCCACTGGATTTAGTTTCCTAAACATATTGAAGAATTTCCACCATTTGATGATTTGGCTGGTTTGTAATACAGTAAATTTTTAGCTGGAGGTTAACAGAAAAACCATGCAATTCAAACCTCCCTGTTTATCATTTTGGTCTATGTTTAGCACTGTGACAAGATTCAGCTAAAACATGGTCATCAAAAGCCTACAGCTTAAAGAAACTGTATGTAGCAACTCCTCCAACAAGAAACAAAGTCAATGACTGCTGCACGGAAAAAGCTGTATTCAAAAGTGTCAAACTATCATTACTAAGCAGAAAGTTAATTTAAAAACAAAAACAAAAAACAAGATTTGAGTAGACTGGAACTAATTATTTTTCACCTGCACTACTCCCCAAGACAAAGTGATGGTAAATCAATCTAAGGATCAAAGCCTGCCTTCTCCGGATGAATCCCAGGCACTGACTTTAACCCCTTTAGCTATCCAAGCTTGCTGAGAGGACAAACAACTTCAACAAATTTGGGGTTGGCTTTGAACTGAGGAGCTCTCCAGGTCTATCAATACATCTACATAAAAAAAGAGGAGGACCCCTAAAAGCAGCTACATTAGAGAGTCTGCAGTGTGCCTGGAGTTAGGCAGTTCTAGGTTTTATGTGCTTGACAAGTATGAACTCATCAAATCTTCAAAAAAAACAGGTAA
The DNA here is from genome assembly GCA_004026885.1 of Lyroderma lyra. Lineage (NCBI taxonomy): Eukaryota > Metazoa > Chordata > Mammalia > Chiroptera > Megadermatidae > Lyroderma > Lyroderma lyra. The sequence continues at coordinate 174,738 of PVJL010002511.1, read as the reverse complement.
AGACCAGAGATGAAGAAAGTTGCCCATGGTCACACAGCTGGGAAGAGAGTGGGATTTGAAAAGGAATTTGTTCAACGGCCTCTATACTGTGCTTCCCAGTTAGTCACCAAGTCTCCCAAAGTTGTTTTAAAATATACTTTTCTTTTTTTTTTGGTATGTGGGTAGCTCCCTGACTGGGAATCGAACCCAGGCGGCCCCAGCACTGACAGCGCCAGCGGCGAAGCCTTAAGCCACTACACCATTAGGGAACTCCAAAATATACTTTTAAAATGAAGAACAAAAATGTAACAAGGTAAGCAAATGATAAAAACAAGACAATTGCTCATTTAAAGGGAAATGGGATCGCTTCTCGGCCTTTTGGTTAAGATTAAGTGTAAAGGGAAATGGTTTCTAACATGTGTTTTACCACCTACTGCTCTAAATTAGCTTTGGTAAATTGTTTAGCTGTCTGATATAAAAGCAAAACTAATCTTAAACTTTTTCTGACTGGGTACAATGAATACATTTTAACAAAACTGAAACCTTAGGTACTAAAGACAGAAAATGAGCATGTATTTTATAGAGAAATAATATCAAATCAAGCTTGTCCAACCCGCGCGGCCCAGGACGGCTTTGAATGTGGCCCAACACAAACTCATAATCTTTCTTAAAACAGTATGAGATCTTTTTGCAACCTTTCTTTTTTAGCTCCTCAGCTATCGTTAGTGTATTTTATGTGTGGCCCAAGACAATTCTTCCTCTTCCAATGTGGCCCAGGGAAGCCAAAAGATTGGACACACCTGTTTTAAACCTGTTAGATTAGTTACTAACACTAGATCTAAAGAAACCACAATCTTACCTGCTTGAGTCTGTTCTACAAAACTGTCACAAATGAAACTCTTGACACTTAACTGTTGTTAAAACAAGTTTGCAAAAACAAAACAGTTTCCTGAAACTGTGTGAAAAAATGTAAAACACACTGCGCAGTATTCAACAACTGGTAATGCTCAAAAAATAAAAACAAACAAAACTCTGGTTTGCATCTATGGGACATGCACTACTAAATTAATTTAACTTCATTTGCTATTACTCAGTATACCCAAAAGATGGCAATATAAACAAACCCATACATGATATGCAATAATTAAACCTTTAGGAATTGTATAATTTAAAGTACACATTAAAAACCAGTCACAATCCTTACTGTCTGTGGGTAGGATAGGGGACGTAATCTGTCATAATCTTCTTGTCCAGCAGTATCCCATAAGCCCAGATTCACCGGTTTTCCATCCACCATAACATTGGCAGAATAGTTGTCAAAGCTGTAGAATGGAGTAAAAATGGTTAGTCTTTAGCCTTGGAACGTAAGGCACAGGTCCAGGACCTGAGTCGGTATCCTAGCAAGGGCCCCAGAGGAGGTGATGCTGAGAAGGCTGGAAGTGGGCCTAGAGGCTGCCAGGCCAGCACATGCCCCTCCTGTGGGCACAAGGAGGAGCCAGCCTTATGAGCTAAGAAGTCAGGGTGGAGTGTGAGTGAAACAAATGCACAACTTGAGAAAAATGCCCGAGAAACAAAGGAAAACTACTAAGTTTAACTGAAACAAGTTACTGTCAGAAAAAAAAAAAAATTTGCCTTTAATAAATGGAACATTAAGATTTTTCTCCCCAGGAAGAAATGAAGTATAAAATTTGTTCCTCTTTCAAATCCCACTTTTTGTCATGGCATTTTCAAAAAGATGGCACTCCACAACACCCACCTGAGGGTAGGGTGGTAATTAGTCAAGTCTTGGTCATCCATGTGCAGTGGCTCAGAGAAGCTATTGTGTAATGTTCTCAAAGTGAGTGTACAGATTACACATACATGTATTTTTTTGCTTTTTGGTATGTGGGTAGCTCCCTGACTGGGAATCGAACCCAGGCCGCAGCGCCGACAGCGCCAGCACCAAAGCCTTAAGCCACTACACCAAGAGGGAACTCCCACATATACATGTAAATGAATGTGAAGTTGCTACACACAAATTAGTTAACTAAGAGGCCAGCCCAGAAAAGTCTGCAGGCTGACAGGGGGAAATGCAGTTGGCATTAAAAGTTCACTATGAGGAGCTCCCTGATGGTGTAGTGGCTTAAGGCTTCGGCACTGGCCCTGTCGGTGCTGCGGCCTGGGTTCGATTCCTAGTCAGGGAGCTACCCACATACCAAAAAGCAAAAAGTTCACTATGAGTACCAGAGCAGTCCATTAAAAAGAAAAGCTGGCATTACAGTTCAAACCAGGGCAAGTGCCAAAGGAACACAATACATCAGCCTTCAAAATAAAACTCCAGAACTCATTTCTCTGAAGACAAAAACTTAGGGTCTTACTGTATAGGGACGGAAAGACAAGGTCTGATTAAGGTTCCAATGTAGTTTATAGAATTTAACTTTCATAAAGAAAAAATTTGATGTGTTGTAACTCTGCCTCCAAGAGAAAAGGACTGATTATTCATTAAGTGGTAAAAAGAATCAGTGCCTGCCTCATACTATACCAAAAAATAATTCTAAGTGAATTAAAGATAAAAAGTTTGGCCACAAAAATCCTTGAAAAACTACCAGAGAATATTTTTGCATAACTGAAGTAGGAACGGTCTTCTCAATTAGATATAAAACTCAGGGAAACGCCAGAGGGGAGCATTTACATAAAAATGTTATGCTGCTTTATGGCAGAAGATACCATAACAAAGTTCAAAGATGCATGAAAGACAGAGGGATTAATATTTCTTACATACAAAAATTCCATCAGGGAGTTCCCTGATGGTGTAGCGGCTTAAGGCTTCGGCGCTGGCGCTGTCAGCGCTGCGGCCTGGGTTCGATTCCCAGTCAGGGAGCTACCCACATACCAAAAAGAAAAAAAAAAAAGAAAAAAAAAAGAAAAAAATTCCATCAGTAAGAAGAAACTTTAGTAGAAAAATAAGCAAAGAATTTCAGCAGTCAATGCACAGAAGACTATAAATTGACAGTAAACATTCAAAAGATTTTAACTTCACGCATGATCAGAGATGCAAATAAGGTGACTTTTTCAATTCATGTGGACCACAGCATATATTAAGGGGCCGTTTCTGTCACAGCTGGTCAAAGTGACAGCCTTTTAAACAGCAAATGGATAGTATCTATGAAAATTTAAAATATCCATTCCTTTGGATTTGGTAGCCCACCACCTCTATCACATGTGCACAGACATATGAACTGGTGTTTAAAGGAGCACTGTGTGTAATGCCAAAAAAGGCCTAAATGCCCAATGGTTAAATCAGCTATAGTAGTTCAAAGTCATGAGCACGTATAGATAAGGAAGGCCCCACCATCAATTCAGGACAACATGGACAGTATGATTCCACTCTGAAAATATGCATACCACTTTGGGGAGCACCCCAGTGTGACTGCTGTGCCTGAGGTGAGCACAGGCAGCACTGGCAGGCAGCTCTGAGGACAGAGTGCTAGGAGTGAGGCTTAGGTGGCTCCATGGGGCTCCCTGGGAACCCCATAATCAGAAAAGCACTTTCCCATCTCCGCCCACTGCTGCTGCCTTACCGAATAAGCAGCTCAGAAGCCAATTCTGTCCTCCGATGCACTCCCCTCAAATACACCCCCTGGTTTCAATGCCAAAGCCCCACAACTCAACAGTGACATGTCATCAGAAGATTACTCACCAGAAAGGCCTATTAAAATACAGGAAGTTCACGTTCCAGTTTCACACAGAGCCCAGAGTGCCGAATTTATCTGAAACGCTTCCATTAGCCAGGCTCTACATGTCAGTTAGTTTGTTAACTGCCTTGTTTCCTAAATGTCTAAAAATCAATCAGGAAAGCTATGTATTTCATCACTATGGGGAAACCTTAAACATTAAGTATTTTTTAAAAGCACAAATACCTTATACCCAGACATTGGCGAATGAGAGGAAAAGTAATCCTATCTGTTCATGTAAGGATGAAGAATGACCGACTCTACAGCAAAACAAAGGTCAAAGGTGTCTGAAAAAAGTTTAACCCAAAATACTTACACGGTGGGGATATATTCTCCAGGAAATGCATTGGTCGTGTAACTGATCAGTAGGCAAGTTTTACCTACAGCTCTAAAGAGAGAGAGAAAAAGGTATAAGTTGCTTAGTCAACATGAATGTGATCCTAGTTTTCATTATTCTGTTAAAACAACTTATAGAAACATCAAAGAGTATACAACAAGTATATACAATTAAAGAAAACTGTTTTTATAACCTTTTAACACTCATATATTTTCATCCTGAAATTTAAAGTAAACAAATTAGAATTTCTCAGAAAGGCTGAGTCAAGGAGCTTTCAGTCTGTTTAGGTGTGTGACATTAACACTAACAGTCAAGAAATAGTTATTAAATGAGCACAAGGTTTAAGAGGAACAATATTTTAAACTTTAAAGTCTTTTCTGTGACCTTCTGTAGAAGTCTTTCATCCAAGAATCTTCAATTCTATCCTCAAATTATTCTGATGAACACTAACACTATAGCTTTGCTCTGCATTTGTTGTTAAGCCATAGATTCTGTTGCCTCTAAGTGGCAGCTCAAATCCCACCACCTTCCTAAAGCCATCCCTCTGGCACTCTGTAGTGACTGCTCTCTTCAGAGTGCTTAGTCATAACATCCATACAGAACTAGTCTCACTTCAATTGTCTGTAATCATGGGCCACCTCCCCTCCCTCCCCAAACACAAACCACACCACAAGCTTTCAGAGCAGCTAACACAATATAATCCAGACATATTAATTAATGGCTCAGGGATGCTGAAGTAAACTTCCCAAACAGCTGTGAAGAGGAGAAAGTAAAAGAGAACCATGCAGAAATCCTTCAGAGACAGGAGGGCCTCCAGCAACTGGTAATGGGTACAGTGTGCCATCAGGCAGGGTCAGTACTCAGAATGAAGTCTCTCAACCACATCAATTTTTTTTTTTTTTTTCAGGAGAACATCAACTAAAAAATAAGATTATTGCACCATTAGTCAAGAAATGATCTCCAAATTTTACAACATTCATAGGGTGACTTCAGGGGCTTCTAGAAACAATGGTTCACCAAATGCTCTCCTCACAAGAGTTCATGTCTCTGCCGTCTTCTGTTGGCTTACCAAAGTTGTGATGATACAATGGAGTTGGGTCATAAGATTTTGTTGTTGAACCTCAACTACTATAAATTAGGGTTCACCATCAAACAGTTATGTGCTTTTCTACTTTCCCTGCACTCTTAGCTTAAGGCAAAAACCTCTCAACAAGGGCAGATTCTGCAGGCCCATCCAGTCTTGCCAATACATGTTTCAATAACATTATTAAGGGCTTAACAAAAGTTGGAACTCCCCACCCTAAAGACCTCAGAAAGTCAAACATTACATCATCAGGAGGTAGCTTCCAACTCCTAAAGGCTTTCTAAACAGAGATGACTCACAGGCCATACACATATTTTGTTAAAAGCTTAGAATGTCAAAACAAACCTATAGGAGCAGGAGCCTAAGATTTGGAGTCATTACCCTGGATTTGAGACCCACCCATGGCCAATTCTACCACTTACTGGCTGGAATTTTGGGGTTTCATGAAATTTATGCAGTTATTTAATTCAAAAATGAAGACTGTGGTGTGTTATTAAAGATGCTCTGGAAATGTACCGCCAAGATCTAACCTAGTCTTGGGGGCAGTTAGAGGGGGCTGCAGTACATGCTGAGACGGAAGAGGAGGGAGGGGTACGCTAGGAAGGACCAGTCTAGGTGAAAGCAGTTAACACATGGGGAGGCCCAGGACTAAAAGAAGCCCAGGATAAGTGAAGAAGAAACAAGGGGGAAGTGACAGAAAATTTGCAGAGGTTGTCATCTCTTCTTGTTAAGAACGAGGGACTTGATCTTGGGAAGTCACAGAAGGGTTTTAGTTGCCAAGAAACCATTAAATTTGCATTTTTTGAAGAAGCCTTTTGACTGCAATGGAAAGATGACTGAGGAAGCTGGGACTTGAGGCAGGAAAATAAGGAAGCAGCAGCTGCTTCTTTCCAGAACTCACCCATGGTGGTCCAGACCAAGAATGGGGTGGTGGAGGGGTGGGGGTGGGAGGGGGAAGTGGGTCATTTTAACAGCCACCTAAGACCTGAGGCAGAACAAGCAAGGCCTGGCCACAGGCTGCATGTGGCAGCTGAGGAAGCGAGCTGAGTCTAACATCATGGTAAGTGAACATCTTCAAAATTACACGTTGTTGCATAAAAGTATTAGTAAGTATTGCCACTTAATGTCCAGGATAAGCAGCTATAAATTTTTTTACTTTTATGTTAAAAGGTAGTAACACTTCCTTTAAGATTCTGGTCTAAGTCTCTTCTATTAATATACATATGACAAACAAAGTCATCACTATAAATATGACCAACTTTGTTTTAAACATTCTAAAATTTCTTTTCCTGAAACTTCGTCTTCAGCTGAAGCATTTTCTTTTGAAGTGTTTTAACTACAAAGAAATGCAGGGCAAAGACATGTGATATTGACTGAAACGTTACCAATCACTGCTATAAATCTATGTTCTATAATTTTCTTATAACTTATAAAATTGTAACTTTTTAAATAAGCACGTCCAACTTTAAATATAAATATTTACTTAATTTTTAAAACAGATAAAAAGAAAAGGGTTATTTACCTCCCATTAGCATATTTATTCACCCCTTTTATATACACTCCACAAATAAACACCAGAGGCCAAAGTCAACATTGGCTTTAGGCAGAGCCACAGCTTTTCCCCACGTGAAGAATTGGAGCCCTATGTGGTCATAGCCTATTGATGCTCCTGCACAATTTCTGCAAGTTACTATTTGCTTGGAACTTCCAATTTTACATATTTAACTGCTTTTTACATATTCCACCTCTTTTTTAATCTTTGAAAGATGTTGTAATTCTTGAAAATGAGCATGAATCCACTCATTTTTAAGGACGTGCACCCTGGCACTTTTTCTCCACTGCACCCGTGCCTTTGCTCTATCTAGTGGAAACAACCAAGATTAAAGCCAACAGCTGTGGTTCCTATAGTCTTCATCTGTCCTTGGGGAGAATTTTAAGGAAACTTTTTACTTAAAATGTTTTGGGGGTCGGCTTTAGTTCAAGTGGTTACTTCATCATGGTAGAACAAACAAAATATTTTGGGTAAATTTCAGTTTTAATTCCTGAAATCTATAAACTAAAACTTAAAGTAAGGATCCAGGAAGCTCAAAAGTTTTAAAAAGACCTTAAATGAAAGTCCTCGATTTACACTAAGAAATGGGTATGGAGGGGGTTCCCTGGTGGTATATGGCTAGGCTTCGGTGCTTTCAACGCTGTGGCCTGCATTTGATTCCTAACCAGGAACTACCCCTCACCCCCAAAAAAGGAAATGGGTATGGAAACTCTAATGTAGGCCTTCGGTAAATGCACTAATTATCCAGAGAATATGGTCAGAAAATATATGAACTACCAGTATTACAGTTTCATGCTACAAACATACAAAACCCAATCTGAAATTCTGATCTTTTGCTACTAATGGAGGTCATCACAACCAACTTATAGAAAACCACCCATTATCACCATTGGAGGCTTAAAAAAAATCAAATTCTGTGTGGTTTCTAGAACACTGAAAGCTGCAGATACAACCTACAGTAGAGTTCAAGTCTGAAGCAGCTTTGACTCTAGACCTACCAACCTTGCCCTGGGGGGGTAGTTCATAATCTGAGTTAGCTGAAGATAAGAGTTCAAAACAAGAATTTATATTTAACTGCATACCACCCTTGTTCTCCTTCAAAATCAACTCTCTCAAGTCCTCTTAAACTACTCCCTCCAGTGAAGGGAAGATATGTGTTAAAACAAATACAGCAAAGTGTTGAGTACAGAATCCAAGTGGTTAGTATATGTTTGTGCACTGCACAGTTCTTTCAATTTTTCTGTATATCTGAAATTTTTCATATTAAGATGTTGAAGGAAAAGTATTCCTTCTGATGGCATCTGGTAAGTGCCAATGAGGACTCAAGAGCAGGATTCCTGATTAAGCATCTCCTTTCTAGGGGGACTACAACTGTAAGACAGGGCCACCTGGTGATACAGAAATGTAAGAAGTACTAAGACATGAGATGACTAATGCAGAAGACAAGATCATAAAAGGTGGATTTATGGTTTCTAAAAATGGACTTCTGGTTTTCCTCCACTAAACCAAATCCCAAACTTTTACTGGAATTATTATTTGAAAAATTTTAAAAAAGAACTATATGTAATTTTACCAACCAAGATCAGACTCAAATACGAAACATAGATTTGGAAGCCAATGAGGATTTCAAACACCTTCACAAGCCAAAAATATGGAACCCTGTGTCTCAAGACGAAAGAAAATACAAAGACATTTCACGAAGCTTAAAAAGTTCATGTAGCAGCATGCCATCGCTGATGGTTCAATGGAAGTGGAAGAGTAAATGGTGTACATACATATTCCTATAAAGATGACATCATGGAAGGCATTTATCATGCTCAAGTGAAGAAATTCCTGGACAGCAGTATCTAAATTAGACACTGGGCTGAAGGGACTAGTATACTAGCCCCATCTGGACGCCAGTTTGTATAATGAGTGAAATGAGGTCTTCAAGTCATTCATTCCCAGCCCTCATGTAAAAACCCAGCCAAAATAACACTATTAAAAATGGTTATTTATCATATTCAAATTGCAACATAGGAAATATCCATTAGAAGTACACAGGCTAATTGATCCTAATTATATGGTATGACATAGCTTTTAACCATAATTCCCAAGAATATTTTTATTTATTTATTTATTCATTTATTTTTTATGTGGGTAGTTCCCTGGCTGGGACTCGAGCCCTGACAGCTACGACGCCTAGCCACTACACCACCAGCGAACTCCCCCAAGAATATTTTTAAAATAAGGAAGCTTTCAACTTGTGGAATCTCAATTAGTTTGCCTTCACTGCTTAAACTGCCCTTAATTGCCTGAAATTCTACACATTGTGACTTCTCAGCCCCATAAAATTTAGACCCACACTTAACAGCTTTAACAATTTTTTAATAAAAGAACACTCCAACTATATCACCAAAATATATTTTTGGTATGGAAAATTAGGTATCTAATTTTGCATTGAAGTATTGTTTGCTACATACTGTCTGTTATTTTAAATACTACAGCTGAAAATTTTCTGTAAAGGTACATTTCACTTCTAATTTCGCTAAGCCCTACCCAACATCAATGTCAAATACAGTATCAAAAAACTAAAAAACTCAAGGGCAGGAACTATGTTTTATGCCTAATACTCCTATGTTTTATGCCTAATACTCCCTTCACAGAGTATAGCAGTGTCTCAGATTAATAGAGACAGGAATACTACTACTAGTGGCAGCTGGCAGGCAACTGTGAGGCACCCAATATCCAGCATCTCGTTTAATCCTCACACTTCCCCTTGCCACACCTCTCTGGAGGCGGGGTGGGGGAGTGGGGGTGGGGGGTGATAAGCTCAGGATTTCCCCGTAAGTGGGAGCATAAGGGTCTGAAGGAAGGATCCTGACCGTACAGCAAGCATTCAACAAGTAGTCTAACTAGATATAGATAAAGCAATAAGAACAGTAGAGGTCCATTCTCTGCAAGTATAAATTAAATATATCAGCTTTTAGTTTTAGAAATACACAGTATTACATACTATAGTTAGATACTGAATTACTAGCACTTTTACTTTTTTTACTTACAGAAACAATTTCAAATGTCTCACTTAGCAATGACCGATATACGCTAAGAATTCATAAACTCATGGAGAAGTGTAAAAGCAATCAGTCCGTATGACAAATTTGGAGAATATTAATCAAAAGGAACAGTGATGCCAGAACTCTTCCATCGACTTCACACTCCTCGGAAAATATACCAGTTGCATTCTGACTTTGATGAAACTCGTAGTAATTCTTGGACCTTCCCTGTTTGTGCCTAAATGCTGAGACACACAATTTTGCTCGGATTACACTGAGATTTTTGTTTCTCTGGGAGAAAATACTGCATAAGACAAGTCTTGTCTTCCTCTAGGGCCTGTAACCACCAGACAGTAATGAAAAGAAATGCCTTGAGTCACAGGGCCGCTCGACTCAGGGAGCCTGTTCTGCTACATCCCATACCTAATGCAAGAAGCCGAGGCCAATTTTTTCTTTAATGACTATACCACGCTCGGAGAAAAGAACCGTCTTAATCACACCCAGCTCCTCGCAGCTAGAATCTTAAAAGTTTCTCCTCGGAAAAAGCGCAAAAGTAATCTTTAAAAAAATACTGAAAGTGGTCAAGTACAAGTGGAAGACACCCCTGGCAAATCAGTTTAGGTTCCCCAAAGCAGCACAGGCAAATGCCCGTCAATTAAGGCCGACCTGACCACCGGGACGCACGGAAGCTCCCGAAGGGGCTACAGAGGTTAATATAAAAGTCAAGAAAGGGTCCTTATTTTAATAAAGGCAACTCTCTAAGCCCACGTAACGCCCAGGCGAACGAGGGAGGGTGGCGGAGCGGCGCCGGGTGGCTTCGGCCCGGTGGTCAGCAGGCGCGGGGAGAAAGCGGAGGGTGGAGTTCACTTTTCCCTCCGGCCGCCGTCGGCGATTCCCTCCCCCACCAAAAAGTGAGAAAAAAAGCCGGAACCAGGGCCGCGCCGCCGGGTCCCAGGGAGGGGTGGCGGCCAGCGCCCCGCGCGAGCGCCCCGAGCGCGGGCCGCACGCGCGCACGCTCGCCCGAACCCGGGTCCCAACTCCCGCCTCCAGAAGGCGTCCCGCCCCGGCCCCGGCCCCGCACTCACCCGTCTCCCACCACCACACACTTGATGGCCTGCATCTGGGCCGCTCTCGGGGCCGCGGCGGCCGGGCGCTGCGGCGAGAAGCGACGGGCTCCGGGCGCGGGAGGCGGGCGGGCACGCGGCTGCGGGCGGCGAGGCGCGGGATGCCGGGGCCGCGGTCCACGCCGCCTCGCCCTGCGCCAGCGGGAAGCTGAAGCCCAGCAGCGGCCACCACCCAAAGCTGGGGGAAACTGCGGAGAAACAGGAAATGGCCGCTCCACTCACATCCGGCCGCCCCTCCCCCGCGCCGGCGCCGCGGCTCCCAGTCCCGGGGCGGGGCGCTCCCGCCTGCACGCGCACGGGGTTCCTCGCGGCGTCGGGCGCGCGCCGAGACGCTCGGCGCCGGCCGCGCGTGCGCGGGCGTCGGGGGCGGTGTGGAGCGGTGCGGGGCGCTGCGGGGCGCTGCGGGGCGCTGCGGGCGGCGCGGAGCGGTGCGGGGCGGCGGCCGCCATCTTCGTCCGTAGATAACACTGTGCTGCCAGACTTGACCTCGCGCGGAGCCCACGGGCCTGGGGTCGAGGCCCTCAGAAGGGTGTTTGTCTGTCCCTTCTATGTGATAACCGTAATTTAGGTGATTGCAAGGGCCTTCTCGGAAATTCAGAAGCCAAAACTATAAAGAAGACCATACACCGCACCGTTACTCAGTCGTAAAAGAGGTATATTCAGCCAAAACTGTGATCTTGCTTCCCTTGCATATGCATTTTCTATTTTTTTTTTTTTTAAGTGGTGAAACTAAAAGATAGTTTATTGAGGAGAAAGTACACTCCAAAGAGGTAGGAGCGGGCTGGAGCAAAGAAAGTGGCTCAGGAGCCCATTTTCTATTAACTATGTTCTGTGTTTTTCTTGAACAGAAATTTTAACTTCCACGGCTGAACGTCTTTTTTAAAGAAAGGGTTTATTGGGTCATTGCTGGCGAGAAAAAGGCTGGGGCTTGGGATCTAAACCACCAGCAGCAGTGCCAGCTGGAGAAGGCAACATGTCGGCCATCCTGGTGGAGACAGTCTGGGCAAGAAAGATGTAGGTTGTTTTGAAGGAATTTATACTGGCTGCAGATAAAGCTGGTGCGGGAGAAGGTGATGCGGAGCTGGTTCCGGGGTAAGCACAGTTCAAAAGGAAGAGGCGTTTACGCCTTTGGATTGCTGGTGGGCAACCATCTAGAAAGTTTATAGGTAAACAAGAGATGGAGGCTTCTGGGGGTCGGTGGCACCTGGCTGTTACCTTTTTGATAACTGTGGAAATAATCTCCTGGAACTTAAAAGGTCCAACCTACACTCAGGAATGAGAGTAGCCTTGTTAGCTGGCCACCAGTGAGTAACAAGCCAACTGTTCTCTTTGGCTCATTCTCAACCCACTGTAATTTTATTTAGAACATCTCGGAGTTTTCTTATCACTTCGTACCAAGTTTTGGAGAGAATGTTCTGTCAGCAGACCATTCAAGTGCCAAATTTTGTTATACTTCTGCTCCTTTATTTCTTTATATTCATAATGAACATGTTTTAAACATGTGAAGTCATACTGAATCATTACTAGAACATTTTTAATGGCTGCTTACTAGTCATTCCATTATGCACATGTGCCTGAATTTAACCATTCCGCGATTACTGGACAATTGACTTGTCCCTGTTTGACAAACAGTGCTAGGATGATCATGTTTGTGCAAGAATCTTTGTAGCTTAATCTCTTTATTACTCTTCTTTTTTGGGGGGTGGGGTGGGGGGGTGTAGTTCCCTGGCTGGGAATCGAACCCTCGCCGCAGCATTGAGAGCGCCGAAGCGTGCCAAAGCCTAGCCACTACATCACCAGGGAACCCCTATAACTTTATTTCTTTAAACTCTGTTCCCCCAAATGGAGTCACTGGGTCAATAGGGGTGAATGTTTTTAAAGCTTTGATACATGTTGTTGCATTTTCCCCCTGCAAGGTTCACACTTCCCTCCACCCTGTGTGAGAGTGGACCCTCCAGCAGAATTGATTTCCAATGATATTTTCATCTTTTAGGCCTTCTCTTCGTATAACTTACTTTATTGCTCAGGTATTGTAACACTTTTATGAAATCTGACCTTTTCTACACAAGTTTTTTCAAGCGTTCCTTTCTTTTGTCTTGCAATTATTTCAAAATAAACATGTTCCCAAAGCAAAAGACATCTCCTTTTTGCTCTGTTCATAAAGATCTCCCTTGAAAAGGAGTTGAAATCTCATTGTCCCCTTTGCTGATAAAAATTTCCAATGAATCTATGACAAACCTAAATGACTAAGTATAACTACCTTCATGTCTTTAGAACAGATGCAAATAAAAGGATGGGCTTCTGGTCCATAATTTAATTAAATTGCACAAACATTTACATGCTGTGTTGCAGTAAGGCATGGTAGTAACTGAACCAGATGGGGACATAGTTGCTAGAACACCAAGCCCCGTGTGTTCAGCACTGTAAGTGGGGTACAAATATGGTGCTTATCAGGAGGCCAAAAACTATATTCACACTAATGAAAAGGCTTTCATCAAAGAGATGGAAGTGGAAAGATGGGTCTGTGTAGAATTTCTGGAGGGTGTTGATGGAGTAAGAAGAAAAGAGTTTTCCGCAGAGCAAACAAAAGTCCTGGAAGTTAGAGGCTGGGAGCTGTCCTCACATGTGGCACTGAAGAAGCCTGGCACTTGTGTTGCTCCAGGTTTGGTATCTAGAGGTAATTGCAGGCTGGATTACAGACAGCCTTGAGTATGGACTTTATTATGACAGGACATGACATTTTCAGCCAATACATGACACAAGCACATTCAGATCATTATTTCTCTCGATTGATAAAGTGAAAATCCACCAGGTTAGAGGTTGGACTGTGACTATAAAATGACAAAATTAATGTACAATCCACATATAAAAATTAGCTTTAATTTAAAACTGAGTTAATTTAAAACTTCCCCAAGTTTGTCTTTGAGTGTCTATTTGTAATGTTCTCCATGGCAACAAATGGGCCAAAAAGTTAAAATTAAAACCAAATAAGCAAATATTAGACTTGTGTGCTTCTGAATGTGCTACATAGTTATTTCCCAAGTTCTACTTATGTATAAGATCATATATCCTACTTAGCTCCTTCATTCAAGGTCAATCATTTCTTTTCTTCCAGTTGCTGTCTAGGTGTTGGAAGTGTGAAATGAACAAAACAGATTCCTGCCATCATACCTTCTAGTGGGGGAGATGCTTAAAAGGTAAGTGGACACATAATATTCATTTCCAGGTTAATATGATATATCACATGCAAGTATCTAATTTCACTTGAACCCAAAGCACCATTAGAACTTCAGAAAAGAGAGGGTTCCCTGGTGGTGTCGTGGCTAGGTTTTGGCGCCCTCAACGCCACAGCCTGGGTTCGATTCACAGCCAGAGAACCCCCCCCAAAAAAAGAACGTCAGAAAAGAGATATTCAGAACAAAACAAAACATAATCCTAGAACAGAAAGTAGAGAAGTAGACAAGAGAGATCGGAAACCAGAATGAGGGGACAGAGTGGCTGAAACTGATTTAGCCACCTAGACTAGCTGTTGGAAAGGCCGATCAACACCAGATCTACACCGGAGAATCACTGAAGAGCTGGGGACTAGCAGCACCAGGTACCTGTGGAAGTGAGGGTGAAGGGAGAGAGGTCAGAAAGATGAGGTAAGTAAAACCGAGAAGCAGCAGCAGGCAGTATACATGGCTTCCTATCACATATGGGGCAAGGTGGCCGCCTTCCCCCTCCCCTAAAAAAGACTGGAGGTTCCTCTCTAGAGAAGGTAAATCAGAGAGGATTTTGATGGGAGCACTACAAGCACAGGGCCTGGCAAACAGAACAAAGGCATTTAGCAGCCTGGGCTGAATGACGAGCCTCTCTAACCCTCTCCTTCATGCTCCCGCAGGAGCGTGGAGAACAGAGGGCCCTTCTCTGGGGGACAGACATCAACAGGAAAAGGGGTCTCCAGGAAGCCTGCCATGCATGTAGAGTGTCCCATTAACTCTTAGTTCCCCATTTCTGATCAGCAACAGACCATGGATTAAGAGAAATGTGAGGGAAATGTCCAGAATGGAAGCAATGATAGAAATCAGAATAATCAAATACATTTGAGGAAAACCAAAACAGGGCAGGGAGAGGAAACTTTTTTTTTTTAAGTCTATTACTATCTGCAGATGAGATAGTTTATCCATGGATAAGAAGGGAAAGCTATTTAAAAAAAGCATTCAGATGAGTTTTTAAAAACAACAACTCAGAAAAACAAGCTAGTAGGAAAAACTCACCAGAAGGGTGGAAACACCAAGTTGAGGAAATCTGTCAGAAGACCTGAAAGACATGGAGGGACAGAAGACAGAAGACTACGAGAGCATTAGGGAACCTGCCCGGAGGCCCAACCATTCTTATGATATTCCAATAGAAAAGGACGAACAAAGAAAAAGCAAAGGAGGAAAACATTCCTGAAAATATTCAAGGAAATTCTCCAGTCCTGAAGGACAGGAGTTTACAGAGGGAAAGTGCCAGCCCGGGGAAGGAAGACAGACCCACCCCTGAGTACAGTGTTGCGAAACCGCACAACAGTGGGAAGAGATAAGATCCTACGAGCTCCCGAAGAGGCCACAGAAGTCAGGAGGAAACAGGAAACGGCAGCTTCTGGTTTCCCCACAATTACTCCGGTGGAGCAGTGCCTTCAAGATTGTGAAGAAAAAAGATTTTCAACCGAGACTTCTACTCACAGCCAAACTATTGATCAAGTGGGCAGGTAAAATAAGAACATTGTCTGACAAATAAGTTTCACCTCCTACACATCATATCCCAAGAAGCTACTGGAACATGAGTCCTTCCAGTAGGAAGGAATAGACCGAAAGAGGCTGTGAGGCAGGAACTAGAGATCCAACACAGCAGAGGGATGAAGGGTTCCCTCCTTCCTGCCCCTCCCCATGGTGACTGTTGTATGTGACCGGCCCACTTTGGAGCAGGGACACTTTGTGGCCATAAACTACACATAGTCTGTATGTCTGGCCAGTTCATCAGTGTGATCAGCCCGGGACAGTGAAAGACAAACCAGCACTTTTGTTGACCAGCTCAGCTCTGATGGCAGAGCAGGGACGTGGTAACAGCGAGATGGTAGCAATGAGACTGTGGAGAAGTACTTCTTACGAAGCGTTCCCCTCCCACCAATACTTCTCTTTGGCTCCCCCACATTTTATGATAAAAATTTTCAAGCAAGGGAGTTCCCTGATGGTGTAGCGGCTTAAGGCTTTGGTGCTGGCGCTGTCAGTGCTGCAGCCTGGGTTCGATTCCCAGTCAGGGAGCTACCTACATACCAAAAAGCAAAAAAAAAAAAAAAAAAAAAAAAAATTTCAAGCAAACAGAAAAGTTGAAAGGAAGTACAATGAACATCCGTACAGTCATCTAAAGTCTACAATTAGGGAATTCTCTGATGGTGTAGTGGCTTTAGGCTTTGGCGCTGGCGCTGTCAGCGCTGCGGCCTGGGTTCGATTCCCAGTCAGGGAGCTACCCACTTACCAAAAAGCAAAAAAAAACAAAACAAAAAAATAAAGTCTACAATTAATCTTTTACTGTACATTATTACATATCTGTCCATTTATCCATTCAATAAATTCATCTAATTTTTTGGGTGCATTTCAGAAGAACTTACACAAGTCAGTACATTTTACCCTTAAACATTTCAGCACACATATAATTAATTATACTTGTTTATAGTTCATTTTTTTTACATAAAAACTTACAAGTACATACAATGAAATGCACAAATCTTAAATTTACTCTTCACTGAGTTTTGACATACATATACCTGTGTAATGCAAAACCCCATCAAGATATAAAATATGACCGTCACCCTGGGAAATTTCTCATGCTTTTTCCCAGTCTTTGCTCCCACTTCCAAAGGCTACAATGGTGTGATCTTTTTCACAGGTTTGCTTTACCTCTTCTAGAACTTCATATTAAAAGGATCATACAGTATGTACTCTTTTGTGTCTGTATTTTCCCCCTCAGCATAGTGCTTTTGAGATTCATTCATTTGTGATGTCAGAAATTTGTTCCCTCTTACCGCTGAGTAGTAATACATTATAGGATATGTCATGGTGTATTGGTTTCCTGTTGATGGACTCCTTGAGCTGTTACAAATAAAGCTGCTAAGAACATTCTCATACATCCTTTTAGACATGCACTTTCAGTTATCATGGTTAAGTGCCTAGGAGTGGAATTGCTGGGTCATAGGTTAGATGTGTTTCATTTCATAAGAAACTGACATTTTTTTCCAAAGTAATTGTCCCATTTCACATTCCTATCAGCAAGGCATTCCTGCCAATACTTGGTGTTATCAGTTTTTTTTTCTGAATCAGTCTTTTTTATTTTAGTCACTCTAATGGTTTTCTAGTGGTATGACATTTTTTTGCATCACCCTGGTGAACAATGGTGTTGAACACGTGTGTGCATGCGTGTGCACTTACCACTACGCCCCCTTTTAACTAACAACTTGTCAAGAGTCTTCTGATACTTGTGGGCTGCAATGCAGAAAAAGCTACAAATCTGACCAAAAAAGAAAAATTCTGTTATATATACATGCTTATGGATACATAATGGATAGAATATCTCTGGAGGGAGGCACAAGCTGCTCGCTTGGGGGTAGAGTATCCAGAGAAGGAGTGAAAGAGAGATGGTTCACTGTTTGCCCTTTCAAATTTTATACTATGTGTAAAACAGTGTACCTACTCAAAACAGGAATGAAAATTAAACTCACTCTAAGAGACTTGAATAAGGAAAGCAAGTAGATATGAAGTGTATGAATGTACTTTGCCATCTTGATGGACAGGAGTGAAGCCCCAGAATATGATCCAGTTTCCTTCCATCATGAGCACTCCGTGCCCAGAGAAATGGCTACCTGGGGATAGGTAATCCCCTCACGTCAGCCTTGCTGACATTTTATGCTGGAAGCATGGTACTGTGGAACAAATGCTGGGATAGGATCCCAGGAATGCCCCCACTTCGCTACCATGGACTCTGTGGCTTTGCTGAGACACCAAGGCCCTTTTTGCTCATTTTTGCAATGAACGTGAACCTTGTGCTGTCCATTCTCTGCATCCACAATTCCAGCCACGACTGTGAACATGAGGAGCAACAAACCGTACCAGTCACTCATTACTTCGTTATTGGAATTTTTTGTAAATAAAGACATACATTCACAATGTTAAAACAGCAACTAGTACAGCAGTGCTTAGACTAAAAACTTTGGTCCCCTGTCCAACCTTTCTTTGGGTCTCCCCACCCCCAAATCTACCCATAGGGAGCAACCAATTTTTTTATATTTTACAGAAGTTGTGAAATATAACAAATCAAAGAGCATTACACCTACATGTGCAGTTTAGGGGTAACCACTTTAACCACATCAGATATTTGTAGTGATTTCCTCTATACCTCCAAGTAACAAGCAAATACCACTATTTCTTGTCTGATCAGCTGTCAGCATTATCTCTTGGCTTTCTGCTGTGATAAGTGAGGATTTAAGTCACTGCTACCGCCATTCCCTTTGTTGTATGTATAGCTATCTTGATTCTTCTCTTGATTACCAGTGAGACTTTAAATAATATACTGTCCCTGTCTTCTTTGCTCTACCCATGACCCCTAGCTAAGGTGAAGATAACACCCAGGTGTCCTGGGCCAGCAGAGCCTGCCCTCCCTCTGACCCAAGGGCCCCATTCTGCAGATTCACCAATTTTACCCCCAAAGTCTGGACAGCTAGAGTCCTGCCCAGAATTCAGGCAGGACAGATCTTAGGGTTATCTCACATTCCTCCAGACCCCAAGCCAGCTGCTGCTTGCTCTTTTGATTGCTAAGGTGCCTAGGTGTGGTGTGTCACACCAGGAAATTCCAGTAGAAATATAATGCAAGCTACACAGCAGTGTCTTAGTAGCAGCAGTAAGAAAAGAGAAAGCAAAAGGAAACAGATGCAACTAATATTTTAAAACCACTGTATGGGAGTTCCCTGATGGTGTAGTGGCTTAAGGTTTCGGCGCTGGCGCTGTCAGTGCTGCAGCCTGGGTTCGATTCCCAGTTTGGGAGCTACCCACATACCAAAAAGCAAAAAAATAAAAAAAATAAAAATAAAACCACTGTATAGAGGTGTGATTGATACACAAAAAGCTGTACATATTTAATGTACACAACTTGAGAAGTTTGAAATCATGCAATTAATCATATGTTTTATATAACTCAACAGAACTAAGTGTTATTTCAACATGTAATTAACATAAAAAAATTAAGATAGTTTACACTCTTTTTTTTTTAGTACTAAGTCTTTGAAACCCTGTATGTATTTTACACTTAGATCACATTTCAATTTGCATGCTAAATGTTCATCAGAAATACTTGCTGTGTCTTTAGATTTTTGTAAAATTTACTATTGAAGAGGTAGATTCCCATACCCAAGTTGTTCTAAACATACTCAAAAGTTTTCCAATAACTGAATTTGAGTTACTAGTTTTTAAATTTAAATTGAAGTAAATTTCAAAAGCTCAGTAGCTGCATGTCGCCGTTGTGTTGGACAGTGCAGGTCGTATAGATGGCGCTGTTAGTCCTGCAGAGAGGCCCCTGCTGGGAGGGACCATCACAAATGTCTATATGAAAGTTTCTTCTGCCCATTTTTTCCGCATCATAGGGTGGTTGTTAAACATCTTACGTACTACACCATCTATGAGGACCATCTTTTAGGTCCTGGTAAAAGTGAACACTGTGGAGTTCCCTGATGGTGTAGTGGCTTAAGGCTTTGGCGCTGGCGCTGTCAGTGCTGCGGCCTGGGTTCGATTCCCAGTCAGGGAGCTACCCACATACCAAAAAGAAAAAAAAAAAAAAAAAGTGAACACTATGCTTTTCTTGAAATATACATTATGGCTTTATTTTTTCTGTATTATAATTTCAAATATAC
Organism: Lyroderma lyra; assembly: GCA_004026885.1. Taxonomy (NCBI): domain Eukaryota; kingdom Metazoa; phylum Chordata; class Mammalia; order Chiroptera; family Megadermatidae; genus Lyroderma; species Lyroderma lyra. The sequence goes on along the minus strand of PVJL010002511.1, from coordinate 154,991 downwards.
CAATAAGTGCTGTGAATAAAAATGAAGCAGTGTTTATTGTATTAGTCAGGTTTCTTTAGAGAAACAGAACCAGGAGGATAAATATCTATATCTCTATCTACGTAGAGAGGAATTTATTATGAGAAATTGGCTCATGTAATTATGGAGGCTGTGCAGCCCTGTGATCTGCCTTCTGCAAGCTGGAGACCTGGAAGAGCCAAGTACACAGATCTGAGAACTGATGGTGTAAGAAAAATAATAGTGTAAGTTCCAATGCAAGTGTAGAAGACCAGTGTCCAAGCTTGAAAACAGGCAGAGAGAGCAGATTCTCTGAGCCCACCTTTTGTCCTATCCAGGTTTCCAGTAGACTGCTGCCCACCACCCTAGAGGGCCATTGGCTGTACTCAGTCCACCAATTGACAGGTTGGTCTCATCTGGAAACACCCTCATAGACATGCCTAGAATAGTGTCTAGGGAGTTCCCTGGTGGTGTAGTGGCTAAGGCTTCGGCACTGTTAACGCTGTGGCCTGGGTTCAATTCCCAGCTAGGGAACTACCCACATAAATAAAAAATAAAAAGAATAGTGTCTAACCAAGTGTCTGGTGCCCCATGGCTCAGTCAGGTTGGCATGTGAAATTAGCCATCACGCTTATTAGTATGGGTATTGAGGGGCCTATGTTATTATAATTAATAAGTAATAACCAGAATGAAATCCAGCTGACCACTGAACACATCCTACTTAGCAGGTACTATACATGCTTTTTGTGTATTATTTCTGGTTCTCCAAACAACTTCACGGGTCAAAGTACTATTATACCCATTTCACAAATGAGATCATTGAGGCATATTGACCTTTAGTAACTTGCACAAGATCCAGTCTCTGGCAGATGACACTTTGAACCAAAGTAGTTTGTTGCCAGAGCCTGCTGTCTCAGTCACTACTCTAAGCTACTTCATTTATTTTTTCTTCCGTTATAAAGTCTGAAAGAGCTGGTCCCTGCCCTCAAGAATCTTCTAGTATACTAGTAAAACCATGGGTACTATCACCAAAGGAAACCATGTTTGACTTGGAAGACAGAAGTGAGGGCACGTCTGCAGGAAGACATGGTATTTGGCCTGGATCCAAAAGGTCCGGTATTGGTTGGTTTTCCGTAGTTGGGGCAAACTGTACTTCCCAGGTGGCCACAAGAAGACCTCCTGTCCTACATGCCCTTCCTGCACAGTGACATTCTTCCCATGGAGAAATGAGATCCATGTTCCCTTCCCTTGAAGCTGGGCAGAACTATGTCTAGGGCAGAAGTGACATATGGGGTCTGCCTGGGATTCTGGAAGCTTGCACTTAGAACCTAGTCGCCAAGTTATGAGGAAGTCCAGGGCACATGGAAAGACCACATACAGGTGTTCGGAATGACAGCCCCAGCTGAGGACCCAGCTAATAGCCCCTATCAACTGCCAGACTCTTGAGTACGGAAGTATGGTGTCATGAAAAATCCATTTGCTCTTTGTTCCCAGTTCCTGGCACAGAGCCCCCACTCTCCTTGGAATTTCCTGAATGATAGGAGTGTCTTGTTACTCATAGGAGAGCTTTTTGACCATACCTGAGTTTATGCTCATGAGGTGACTCATGGCTAGCCTCTAGATAGCTTCAGGGTGGGGGCTGGACACCAGATAAACCCACTGAGTGTTAGAGGGTTGGAACCTTCAGCTTCACTCTCCAACCTCCAGAGAAGAGGGAGGGACTGGAGATTGCGTTCAATCACATGGCCAGTGATTTAATCAATCCTGCCTGTGTAATGAAAACCCTGAAGCAATATGGGTGGAGGAACTTCCTGGTTGGTAAACACAGTATGTCCTGGGAGGGTGACATGCCCATGAGGAGGGGGCATAGAAGCTCTGTGCCTTCCCCAACTTTGGACCTTGTCCTATTCAACATTTTAAAAAACAATTTATTGGAGTTCCCTGGTGTAGTGGCTTGGGGTTTCAGCACTGGCGCTGTCGGCGCTGCAGCCTGGGTTCGATCCCGGTCAGGGAACTACCCACGTACAAAAAAAACAAAACAATTTGTTGAAGTATGAATCACATACAAAAACCTACACAGATTTTATGTCTACAGGATGAGTTTAGAGAGAAGTATACACTCCTGAAACTATCACCACAATATATGCCATAAACATATCCATCACCTCCAAAACTTTCCTCCTGCCTTCTTTATTTATTATTATTTTGTTATAAGAACACTTAACACAAGATCTGTGCTCCTGGGTATTCCCTGGTGGTGTAGTGGCTTAAGGCTTCGGCATTGGTGCTGTCAGCGCTGCGGCCTGGGTTCGATTCCCAGTCAGGGAGCTACCCACATACCAAAAAGCAAAATAAATAAGTAAATAAATAAATACAATCCCTGCTCCCTTCTCTTCTTCTGGAATGCCTACTAATCTTATAAAAAAAAATCTGTGCTAACAAATTTTTAAGTGTGCAATACAGTATTATTAATTATAGGTACTATGTTGTATAGTATGTATATCTCTAGGACTCATTCATCTTGTATAACTTTGTACCCTTTGACTAGTACCTCCCGTTTCCCCCTCCCTCCAGCTCCTGCTAAACACTCTCTTCTTTTATGAGTTTGACTATTTTAGACGCCTCGTACAAGTGTACAAGGTTGGACAATTAATTTCCAGCCTCGTATAATTGCCAAGGTTATGACACCTTACCAAGTTGTTTCTCAGTGTTGCCAACACAAGTGCGCGGTGGCAAGTTTGCAAACTTACTATAACTGTCAGATTTGGGGTGTGATGACAGCTCTGATGGCCATTCCAGAAAAAGAGTTCCAAACTTGCCTTGATGGGTGGGCTAGGCGCTGGCGTCAGTGCATAGCTCCTAAGGGGAGTCCTTCGAAGGTGACTGTAGTGATATTCAGCAATGAGGTAAGTAGCACTTTTTGGATGAGTTCATGAAATTAATTGTCCAATCTCATAAGCATCTCATGTAGTATTTGTCTTTCTGCATCTGGTTTACTTCACTTAGCATACTGTTCTCCAGGTTAATCCATGTTGTCACAAATGGTGGGATTTCCTTTCTTGTTAAGGCTGAATAATATTCCATTGCACCTTAGTGGGCACTTCCTCTGGCTGTTCATTTATATCCTTTATAATAAACTAGTAATTGTAAATAAAGTAGTTTCCTGAGTTCTGCAAGTCATTCTAGTGAGTTATCAAACCTGAACAGGGGTTGTGGAACCCTGGAATTTATAGTCAGCCTGTCAGAAGTACAAGTGGCTCACAGGAGTTGTGGCTGATGTCTTGTGTGACTGAGCCCTTAACCCTGTGGAGTCTGACGGTAACTCAGGTAGTTCGTTAGAGAATTGGTTTGGGTTATGGGACACCCAATTAGTGTCAAGGAATTACTGTGTTGGAAAATGCAGGAAGCCTTCAAGATGACAGTGGCCCTAGCCATCACCTAACTGCAGAAACATGAGGAATATTCTGGTTGATAAGGTTTGGTTACCCACCCATCCTGTTGGGGAAAAGGGAGGGACCCAGTGACTCACAGCCCACTAGAACCACAAGGAATGGGGTAGAGGAAGTCCCCCCAAAAGAATGAGAAGTTGTGGCTAAGCAGGCAAAACCAAAAGATACCCACTGTATTCATTAGGATTAAGTTCAGTGTGAATGATAGAGACCAAAGTGACAATGGCTTAAGCAAAATCCAAGTTATTTCTCTCATGTAGAAGTCCAGAGGTAAGTAATTCGTGCCAGTATGTCCTCTTACCCATGAGGCCTCAGGGCCCCACTCCATCCTCACGTACCCAGGTGGAGCTCCAGCAGCACATCAGAGTTCCCTTCACAGGGAAGAGCGAGAGGAGGTGTGCCCAGTAGTCTCTTCAGGATGAGTCTGGGAAACCACCGCATTTCTTGCATCCCATTAGCCAAAATTTAGTCACTTGCCCACAGCAAGCTGCAATGCAGGTTGGGAAATACAGGCTAAAAATCCTGTTACCCACAGGGAAGAGAAGAGTAGATCCTGGAGGACAGTGATCAGTCCCTGCCGTACCCACCAGGCACCATCTGGCTGCCCAGTACATGCACACATTTAATATTTTTAAGTGTCCCTACCCATCATGTAACCATCATAACCTCACATTCAACCAAGGACACATGCACCCTGTCCTCAGCAGAGAAACAGAGTCAGGTCCAGGTCCTACCACAGCTCCCAGTCTAGGACCTCTTCCTTCAGTCCCATCTCATGTTTTGCACCCTGTGTACCAAGCAGAAGTTTAACGGGCATCACTTCACTTTACATAATACATAAGGAGTGTCAGTTCACAATAATAATAAGGAAGAGGACAGCGATGTAAACATTTTAAAGTATCAATACTGTGACACAGCAAGCAAGGAAATGCAGGTAGACACTGTCCACAGTCTCCATTCCCACAGTCACAAGCCTGTAGCTGACATTTATTACTATCTCTTCCCCTTCTCACTGCCCCTTCTAATAGCTCCTTGCCTTTGGCCAGCATCACCTTAACTTAGCTAGCTGCTTTGCTCAAAGCTTCATTCCTCAAAGGTCTTAGCCATCGACAGTCCAGCCTGTGTAGGGATTCTGGCATCTTTTTAAACCCTTCTCTATTGTGGGTAAGAAATGCCTCCAAGCTCAGAGATGTAAAACCACCATATGTAGCAAGCAGGGTCAATTGCTGCCCACTCCCACACACTTTAATTTACAGTTGACGTTCTTTGAAATAAAGTCCATACGTTGGATTTGGTAGCTAAATGTCTCAAGTCTCTTCTAATTTATCAGTTCCCTTTCACGCTTTTTATTTTTTTAATGTCAAAATCTTGATTTTGCTGACTGCATCATTGTAGATGTTTAATATGTTCCTATGATAATTAGATCTAAAGACCTGATAGATTCAGATTCAGGTTTTTTTCCCCATAATAGTTTCATCAGGAGTCACATGTCTAGTTGTTTCTTTTTGTGATGTTAGCAGTCATCGATGATCATTGCTTAGAATCATTAGTTCATTAAGGGCTGCAAAATGGTGGTATTCTAACTGTTGCACTCCTGTTTTACTTGTTAACTGGACCCGTCTGCAAAGAGAAACTTATCAACTACTTGCTTACCTAAAGTTCAGTTTATACAGGAAAAGTAGAATAAGTGCTTCATTTTGCCCCTTTATTAATTAGTTTACAAAAATGAGTTTGTCTCCAAGAATTTTCCAAAGGTGACCAGTAAGATTATTTTTTTGTTTGTTTGTTTGGTTTCGTTATTGAGTTCTATATAGGATTGAATAGTGTTCCCCAAAAATTCATGTCCGCTGAGTCTAAGGACTCAAGGCCTCTGAGTAGGGAAATAATGACCACTTTCTGGGTGGAGGCATCTGCCTAGGATTTTGCGGGATGCTGTGCATACCTCGTCTCATTGATTTCTGAGAAGTACCCTGTAGGATGGGGGTACTTACCCTCATTTTACAGAACCAGGTCACAGGGCATTGAGAAATTGCTGAACCTGGAACCTAGCCTCCCTGTGCTTTTCTCACCAGGTTAAACTAAAAAGAAAAAAGACTTTACTATTTTTATTTACTTATTTTTTATTTTTGTTGCTGCTCTCATGACAGAAGGGAAGATTATAGGCAAATCACCTGGGGTCTGTTGATAAAATTTCCGTGTTTGCTTTAGCCTCCTTTCTCCTCTCTGCTCTCATAATAACCCTTATGCCACGATGAAAGTTCTTCTCACCCTGACTTATAATTAGTTCTGTCTGTTAGGTTCTCAAACTGTAATTAGCGGAATGTCTTCCCAGAGATGCCAGATAATTGGAGCTGAGTCAATTGTTAAGTCAGGAAGCTAGACTAATTTACCAGCCTGCTCCATAGCTTGGAACTAGTTACAGCTTGGAACTATTAGTTTAAATCTAGCCATAAATGCTTCTGTTTTTCATATTACATGGCTGGATACTTTCTGAACAGCCCTTGTATATTAAACCTCAAATCTTGATAGATTTCCTTTGTGTTCTCTTTCACTTCTCATTATGCCTAATTGCCATAGGCTTCTTTCTTTGCTTGGGTTAGTTTTGCAGTAATTTTGTTTGTCATTGTTTATGGCACCTGAATAGCTTGTTAAAAAATGCCTCATTGCCTCAATGGCATTTAGAGAAAAAGAAATGAGTAACCAGGGAGAAGATACATATAAATCTCACATTGCCACAGCCCATCTGGTCTTTCTGCATAATTCTAACAAACAGAGCTGCCAATTCTCCACCAGTGAAAATCTTTACAGGGCTAAGAAGAAATTTAGCTAATTTCCAAAACGATGTTTACATATTGGCAGATTGATTTTGTGCCCTTTGGCAAATTTTCCATCGAAGACCAGCTTTTAAAAGATTTAAATTATTGTCTTAAATACTGTAGAAAGAAGTACTTGTTTTACTTTTGGGAAGGATATCTTGAAAAACCATGATAATTCAGCAGCATGTGTTGTGCAGTACTCAAAGATAGCATACACTGTGTAGTGAAAGGAAAAAATAGCTTACAGGAAAAGGGAAGTGAGCTTTACAATGTCAATGATAAATGTGGCAAAATATAATTCTGCAAGAGTAAGGAAAACAAAATGCACAAATACTTTAAAAATATTAATAATAATAATAAAACTAACTAAAAGCTAAAACCCCTGAAATATCTATTTTAAATTATCTTGGGAGTTCCCTGGTGGTGTAGTGGCTAGGCTTCGGCACTGTCAACGCTGTGGCCTGGGTTCGATTCCCAGCCAGGGAACTACCCACATTAAAAAACAAACAAACAAACAAAAACTTGACCTGAAACACAATGGATAATAAATATAGGATGACTGAGCTTCCAGGAGTACAATTGATTTTATTTTCTTTTATTATTATTTTCTTTTTGTATGTGGGTAGCTCTCTAGATGGGAATCGAACCCAGGCCGCAGCGCTGATAGCACCGGAGCCTTAAGCCACTACACCACCAGGGAACTCCCTACAATTGATTTTAGACAGTAAACATATAAAGAAAAATGATAATGCTAAATGATAGTCATAATGACAATACTAGAAATGTCCTCTGTGACTTTTAATCTTTGGATTATAAATAAAATGAGGATTTTTAAAAAACGATTTTGAATGTGAATTCATGTAAAGATAGAGAATTTTAAAATGACTTTTTAAAATGATTATTATTGCAAATCCATTTTGGGGCAAAAGATTTTACACTTAAATCCATTTTTACACCATTGCTTTCTGCTCATTTTTTTTTCACTTCAGACTGGTAGTGTGCTCATGTCGTAACAAAGTTTGAGGGAGGCATATCTCACAAAAGTGTGTGAACACCCAATCAGCATGCTAGTAAACTACAGAAGGATCAACT